>JAXIVJ010008689.1:0-54369 GCA_036785665.1 Chirona hameri
TCACCAGCCCCGGGCCGATCTGTCCTTAAGGCGCAGGAGCGGGCCCTGTGACCCGAGCAACGGTCACCAGCCCCGGGCCGATCTGTCCTTCAGGCGCAGGAGCGGGCCCTGTGACCCGAAGCAACGGTCACCAGCCCCGGGCCGATCTGTCCTTCAGGCGCAGGAGCGGGCAGCCCGGGTCTGCCAGCCGCGGCAAAGTGACAGGATACGCGGGACGCATGCATAATAAAACAAGCATTACACACGTGAGCGGCAACAGCCAAGATCAAAGGATCGACCTGCCACATATCTAATGAACGCTCTGACCCACCTGCCTACTAACGTCATTGTGTCCTAAAGCAAAGAGCTGCAGTGACTGCCAGCCGGCGCAAACAAGTTCCAGAGACTCGCGCTACAATGTATATTATATTTAATCAAAACTACAGCTGACCCTGTTGATGGATAAACGACGAATTTTGATGATGATGCGCCTCTACGTCCCCATAAATGGCGGATTTAGGACAAGCGCTACCAAACCAGCAGGGCATTCTCAGGTCATATAAAAGAGATTTAACTGACCGGCTGGGTCCTTTTGAGACCAGAAGGGCTGTGGGTATTATGTAGGATTTCCCACATACAAATATGTTTGGAGTTTGAAGCTGTAAATATGAATGTGAACGAGCGAGGTTATTTGATGATTAGGTTATTGTTCGTGTTTAACTATAAATAGGGTCAAATTTTAACAATGACATCAGAAAAAGGAAATATATGGGGAAACGACAATGAGATAATGAGCACCATTTGTTCAGAGACCGGGCTTACCTTTGACTGGCTTGTCGCCAGCCTTCCTGGGTCGCGGTCTCAGTGGATTGTTTCTCACTGCGAACAGAAATAGTGACGCCTCTCTTGCCCCGACCCATCAATATATAATACTTTATTTAACTAGTAGGTAATTAAAAACAAATGGAGCTTTATAACTGGTCCGATCACTTTTGCCAGATCTGCCTGGTCCTTCTTCAACGCGGGCTCACGAACAACTGCCGCCGATCCCGCACCGGTTCACCCGACCCGTTCTGGGTCACGTGACCCTCACCTGACGGCAGGTCAGCGCAGCCGGCGCCCTGCCCGGCCAGAACGCGTGACTGAGTGGGAGAGGGGAGGGGAGGGCAGAGGAGGGGGAGGAGAGGGGTTCTCTACGGGCCGGGGAGGAGGAGACGGAGGGGGAGGGTTCTCTAAGGGGGGAGGGTGGGGGGGGGAGAGGGGGAGGAGGAGGGGGGGTTCTCTACTGGCGGAGAGGGGGAGAGGAGGGAGGGTTTCTCTACGGGCCGGGGAGGGGAGGGAGAGGAGGGGAGGGGTTCTCTACTGCGGGGAGGGGGAGAGGAGGGGAGGGTTCTCTACTGGCCGGGGGAGGGCGAGGGGAGGAGAGGAGGGTAGGTTCCCTACTGGCGGGGGAGGAGGGGAGGGTGGGGGGGGGGGGAGGGGGAGGGGAGGGTTCTCTACTGGCCGGGAGGGGAGGGTTCTCTACTGGCGGGGAGGGGGAGAGGAGGGAGAGGAGGGAGAGGAGGGAGAGGAGGGAGAGGAGGGCAGAGGAGGGAGAGGAGGAGAGGAGGGAGGAGAGGGAGAGGAGGGAGAGGAGGGAGAGGAGGAAGGGGAGGGGATGGGAGGGCAGAGGAGGGAGAGGAGGGAGAGGAGGAGAGGAGGGAGAGGGAGGGAGAGGAGGGAGAGGAGGGCAGGAGAGAGGAGGGAGAGGAAGGAGAGGAGGGAGAGGGAGGGAGAGAGAGGGAGAGGAGGCAGAGGAGGGAGAGGAGGAGAGGAGGGAGAGGGAGGGAGAGGAGGGAGAGGAGGAGAGGGAGGGAGAGGAGGGAGAGGAGGGAGGGGGAGGGGATGGGAGGGCAGAGGAGGGCAGAGGAGGGAGAGGAGGGAGAGGAGGGAGAGGAGGGAGAGGAGGGAGAGGAGGGAGAGGAGGAGAGGAGGGCAGAGGAGGGAGAGGAGGGAGAGGAGGTAGAGGAGGTAGAGGAGGGAGAGGAGGGAGAGGAGGGAGAGGAGTGAGAGGAGGGAGAGGAGGAGAGGAGGGAGAGGAGGGAGAAGAGGGAGAGGAGGGAGAGGAGGAGAGGAGGGAGAGGAGGGAGAGGAGGGAGAGGAGGGAGAGGAGGGCAGAGGAGGGGGGATAGGAGGAGAGGAGGGAGAGGAGGGAGAGGAGGGAGAGGAGGGAGAGGAGGGAGAGGAGGGAGAGGAGGGAGAGGAGGGAGAGGAGGGCAGATGAGGGAGAGGAGGGAGAGGAGGGAGAGGAGGGAGAGGAGGGAGAGGAGGGAGAGGAGGGAGAGGAGGGAGAGGAGGGAGAGGAGGGAGAGGAAGGAGAGGATGGAGAGGAGGGAGAGGAGGGAGAGGAGGGAGAGGAGGGAGAGGAGGCAGAGGAGGGAGAGGAGGGAGAGGAAGGGATAGGAGGAGAGCAGGGCAGAGGAGGGAGAGGAGGAGAGGAGGGAGAGGAGGGAGGAGGGAGAGGAGGGAGAGGAGGGCCAGAGGAGGGCAGAGGAGGGAGAGGAGGGAGAGGAGGGAGAGGAGAGAGAGGAAGAGAGAGGAGAGAGAGGAGGGAGAGGAGGCAGAGGAGGGAGAGGAGGGAGAGGAGGGAGAGGAGGGAGAGGAGGGGAGAGGAAGGAGAGTAGGGAGAGGAGGGAGAGGAGGAGAGGAGGGAGAGGAGGGAGAGGAGGGAGGAGAGGGGCAGAGGAGGAGAGGAGGGCAAGGAGGGAGAGGAGGAGAGGAAGGAGAGGAGGGAGAGGAGGCAGAGGGAGGGAGAGGAGGGAGAGGAGGGAGAGGAGGGAGAGGATGGGAGAGGAGGGGATGAGGAGATGAGGGAGATGAGGGTGAGAGGAGGTGAGAGGAGGGAGAGGAGGAGAGGAGGAGAGGAGGGAGAGGAAGGAGAGGAGGGAGAGGAGGGAGAGGAGGGCAGAGGAGGGAGAGGAGGGAGAGGAGGGAGAGGAGGGAGAGGAGGGATGAGGAGGGAGAGGAGGGAGAGGAGGGAGAGGAGGGGATGGGGGGCAGAGGTAGGGGTGCAGAGGAGGGCAGAGGAGGCAGAGAGGGAGGGAGAGGAGGGAGAGGCAGAGGGGGAGAGGGGGATGAGGAGGCAGATGAGGGCAGAGGAGGGCAGAGGAGGGCAGAGGAAGGGCAGAGGAGGAGAGGAGGGAGAGGAGGGAGAGAGGAAGGAGGGAGAGGAGGCAGAGGAGGGAGAGGAGGAGAGGAGGGGAGAGAGGGAGAGGAGGAGAGGAGGGAGAGGAGGGAGAGGAAAGGAGAGGAGGGAGAGGAGGGAGAGGAGGGGAGAGGAGGGAGAGGAGGAGAGGAGGAGAGGAGGGAGGGGAGGAGGGGAGGGAGAGGAGGAGAGGAGGGAGAGGAGGGAGAGGAGGGAGAGGAGGGAGAGGAGGGAGAGGAGGGGATGGGAGGGCAGAGGAGGGCAGAGAGAGAAGGGAGAGGAGATGAGAGGAGGGAGAGGAGGGAGAGGAGGGAGAGGAGGGAGAGGAGGGAGAGGAGGGAGAGGAGGGAGAGGAGGAGAGGAGGGGAGAAGAGGAGAGGAGGAGAGGAGGGAGAGGAGGGAGGGGAGGGGATGGGAGGGAGAGGAGGGAGAGGAGGGAGAGGAGGGCAGAGGAAGGGAGAGGAGGGAGAGGAGGGAGAGGAGGGAGAGGAGGAGAGAGGGAGAGAAGGGCAGAGGAGGGAGAGGAGGGGAGAGGAGGAGAGGAGGGAGAGGAGGGAGGAGGAAGGAGAGGAGGAGAGGAGGGGAGAGGGAGAGGAGGGAGAGGAGGGCAGAGGGGGAGAGGAGGGAGAGGAGGGAGAGGAGGGAGAGGAGGGAGAGGAGGGAGAGGAGGGAGAGGGGAAGGAGGGCAGAGGAGGAGAGGAGGGAGAGAGGAGAGGAGGCAGAGGAGGAGAGGAGGCAGAGGAGGCAGAGGAGGGAGAGGAGGTGAGAGGAGGGAGGAGGGAGAGGAGAGAGGAGGGAGAGGAAGGAGAGGAGGAGAGGAGAGGAGGGAGGAGGGAGAGGAGGGAGAGAGGGAGAGGAGGGAGGGAGGGAGAGGCGAGAGGAGGGAGAGGAGGGAGAGGTGGGAAGAGGAGGAGAGGAGGGGATGGGAGGGCAGAGGAGGCAGAGGGGGAGAGGAGGAGAGGAGGGAGAGGAGGGAGAGGAGGGAGAGGAGGGCAGAGGAGGGAGAGGAGGGAGAGGAGGGAGAGGAGGGAGAGGAGGGAGAGGAGGGAGAGGAGGGAGAGAAGGGCAGAGGAGGGGTGGAGGAGAGAGGGAGGAGGAGAGGAGTGAGAGGAGGGAGAGGAGGGAGAGGAGGAGAGGAGAGAGGGAAGAGGAGGGAGAGGAGGAGAGGAGGAGAGGAGGGCAGAGGAGGGAGAGGAGGGAGAGGAGGGAGGGGAGGAGAGGAGGCAGAGAGGCAGAGGAGCAGAGGAGGCAGAGGAGGGCAGAGGAGGATAGAGGAGGGAGAGGATGGGAGGAGGAGAGGAGGAGAGGAGGAGAGGAGGGCGAGGAAGGAGAGGAGGGGAGGAGGGAGAGGAGGAGAGGAGGAGTGGGAGGATAGGGAGGGGATAGAGGTGGGATAGGAGGGAGAGGAGGGAGAGGAGGGAGAGGAGGGAGAGGAGGGAGAGGAGGGAGAGGAGGGAGAGGAGAGAGAGGAGGGAGGAGGAGAGGAGGGAGAGGAGGGAGAGGAGGAGAGGAGGGAGAGGAGGGAGAGGATGAGAGGAGGAGAGGAGGGGAGAGGAGGGAGGCAGAGGAGGGAGAGGAGGGAGAGGAGGGAGAGGAGGGAGAGGAGGGCAGAGGAGGGAGAGGAGGGAGAGGATGGAGAGGAGGAGAAGAGGGAGAGAGGAGGAGAGGAGGGAGAGGAGGGAGAGGAGGGAGAGGAGGGAGAGGAGGAGAGGAGGGAGAGGAGGGAGAGGAGGGCAGAGGAGGGCAGAGGAGGGGCAGAGGAGGGAGAGGAGGAGAGGAGGGAGAGGAGGGAGAGGAGGGAGAGGAGGGAGAGGAGGGAGAGGAAGGGAGAGGAGGGTTCTCTACTGGCCGGGGGAGGGGAGGGGAGGCAGAGGAGGGAGAGGAGCGGAGGGTTCGCTACTGGCCAGGGGGAGGGATAGGGAGGGGAGGGGAGGGGAGGGAGGGGAGGAGAGGGGAGGGGAGGGAGGGGAGGGGAGGGGAGGGGAGGGAGGGGAGGGGAGGGGGAGGAGAGGGGAGGAAGGGGAAGGGAAGAGGAAGAGAAGAGGAAGAGGAAGAGGAAGAGGAAAAGGAAAAGGAAGAGAAGAGGAAGAGGAAGAGGAAGAGGAAGAGGAAGAGGAAGAGGAAGAGGAAGAGGAAGAGGAAGAGGAAGAGGAAGGGAAGGAGGGGAAGGGGAAGGGGAAGGGAAGGGGAAGGGAAGGGGAAGGGGGAAGGGAAGGGGAAGGGGAAGGGGAAGGGAAGGGGAAGGGAAGGGGAAGGGGAAGGGGAGGGGAGGGGGAGGGTTCTCGACTGGCCTGCTATGTATTCCAGCGCCTTATGGGTCCTTAACGGTTGGTAGAGTAGCGATGAGCTGCAACGAAGGAAATAGGATACCACTAGTGCTAACCCGTCCGCTCATTCAGCACGTTAATTAACTGGACTGGAATTGGAACTGCATAGGACATAATACCTATTACCCGTCAAGGGATCACCGCCCCACCACCACTCCGGTGCGTCGGTGACTTATCCCATCTCCCACATATGTCCTATGCATGGCTAGCTGGGTATCTCCGGGATGGAGATATCCGCACCAATTCAGCACGTGAATTAACTGATACTTTTAAACTGAATAAACTGAGCGGTGCCGGAGAGACAGACAGATAGACAGACAGAAGACAGACAGAAGACAGACAGGCAGACAGACAGACGCTTATCAATTTCAAATGGACGAGGAAGTGGGTCAAATCCGGGGAGAAATCTGTATTATTGTGGATTTCCATGGTACTTTAACCCTCGCCTTACGGGGGGAGGGCTGGCAGGCCCCCTGAGGTTTTACTTGAATAACTTTTACACATACGATGCATCTTGCTGACATTTTTGGTACCTGAGCTTACAACCATTATACGTAGGCTATACAAATTTAATTGAAAATTGGTTGAGCAGTTTGGGAGATAATCAAGTGTTTATGACGTCATGTTGGTACAAAAATGAGAAATATTGGAAAAAACGTAGAAAACATAGTTTTAAAGAAATTGCAAACGCAATTCACCAAAGATACAAAAAATAGCAATTTCTTTCAAATGGCAATTTCGGATTTTATGAGAGAAAAAATTGGGTTTTTGACCTCTAAAATAAATACAAAACTTATTTTTTAAAAAAATCCACCGCACAAAATCACAATTTTCAAGATATTAGAAAAACCGGAATATATGTGTGAGAGAGCTGAGTATGGACAATACCCAAACCAAATTTCAAAGCAATATCTTCATTTTTGACTGAGTGATGGCTCTCTAAGTGTAAGAAACTATTGACGTCATTTTTTTTATAACTTTTTTGACAAGATACGAACAAATAATTACCTTTTTTGTATTTCTGAGCCAAAACTGGTCTAGGAACATACCTTTTTATTTACATTTATTAATTTCTAATTTTGAGGTTCTCTGAAGAGCAAATCCCTGTTCTGGACGTGGCAAATCCGAGGTCATCCACTTGACCTGGAAGGTTGCCGTTGACCTGAAACCTAAAAATTGCATACTGGTGAAATTTCTCTCATGACAGGCAACATGCTGGTATCTTACCGCATTGCTCTAAGTTGCTCGGTTTGAAAGTTAAAGGAAATAGTTCACCTTCAACATTAGTTTTAAACGAGATAGCAGTTTTGTAGCCCGTGTTGGGAAACCCTATCTGCAAGTTTTCTTGACTGAAAAAGACGACTCTCCAGCCGAATATATTTGAGTTTTTGGCGAAGGAATGCGGTGCTGGCGAAAAAATGTTTGTACTGGTTCTAGCCTGGGCAGAGGCTATACCATCAGCCAATCAGCTTGCAGCTGGTGCTAGCAAGCGAATCACCGGCCGCCGGTTGGTACATCTCCAATGCGAGTCTATCTTTACGCTACTACTTTCAAATCTGATTGGCTGAACCATGTTTTTACATTCGCCGTGACGTCAGGACTCTGACTCAGAGAGTATGCATATAGTTTTGATAAACAATACAAATTTACGGCCTTCTGTCCTGAATCGGCCCGATATAAGGTCATTTTTGACAATATAAAAATAATTGTATTAAAAATTTAATCAATCGTGTTGGGTAAAATTTTCCAAGGTGAACTATTTCCTTTAACAGGGGGGGGGGGGCTGTCAGGCCTCCCCGTAGGGGCGAAGGTGAAAAAAGCTTCCGTAGGGCGAGAGTTAACCCTATTTGTAACAGGGAGGGGGGGGGGGGATTCCGCTTCCTCATCTTTTCGCAGATATCTCCAGAACGGCTGGAGCAGGCCCATGCAATTTGGGACTTTTCCCAAAACATATTTTCACATATGGAGTCAAAATTTTGAGTTCTTAACCTGAACAGAGGCGGTTCCAGGACACGGTTTTGGGTGGGTTCGGCGGCGACATTTGGCGATAATACGGAAATGCGATCTTCACGGTTTCTTCCTAACTGTCTGAAGTATGAAGGAAGTTACATCGGTTTTTACGGTGATTGCAACAAGTTCAAATTAGTTGATGTTAATGAAATATCATAAAAATTTGCATGGCAGAGGCGGTTTCAGGGGCTTGAAAGGGGGGGGGGGGGAGTTTCCATGAAGTTATTCAATGCTTGGCGGGAAGCCAATAGAGCGATGTAAGGGGCATTCATAGCTATCAAGATGTAAAAGATAGCTTCTTCTTCCATATTTGCATAATTTTATTACATATAGAGTTTTAGGGGCGTGCACATGAAAAGGGGGGTGACTGGCATAGTGATAACGATATGCCAGCGATTACGGCGCAATAGACGGTTAGGTTATAATGATATATGCACATATGAGGCCAGAAAATGGAATAAAAGTCCATTTTTTGCAGAGGCGCGCTCAGGAATGGAAGAAAGGGGGTTATATTATTGGAAGGAAACTAAGAGGCATGGGCCTACAATGACATAACATACTGCAGTTTTCGGATGAAACATGCACCAGAGGGTACTCTACGCACGATTATAAGATAATGGGCGAGTCCAGGTAGGGTAAAACGGGGGTAAGCAATGTGAATTGAAGTTGTAAGTGAAATAGTCCACTGTTGACTAGTTAGTAGCATACTAGCGGATAATATACTTATCAAAAGGTTTTGGCCGCTCCCCAGTTTGGATCCTGGATACGCCTATGATGAAGTACAACATGCAAAAAGGAACTATCTACGATCAGTAACTTATTTATAGTGCTGGGTAGCAACTTGCCTGCGGTTAATATTTGTTCCCAATTTGACCTCCCTTTTTCCACTAACCTGGTACCGCCTATGGCAAAGAATATGATTTATAACTATTTTGGTCTAATGTCACAATAACATACCATTTTATTTATTAAAAAAACAGCATAAAAATGGTTTTATTACGCATTTAATTAACCCCCATATTGAGTGATCTGCACACGCCTATAATTTTGGGAATTTTCCAAAGTCACCACCATATATCAATTTCCAATTAAATCTCTATCGATTCCCCATTGGTTGTGTTTAAAATTGGTTGATAAACATGACAGCTGTGTTGGATCACAAATACCACTAAAATGTGTAGTTTTTGCCCCCTGTTGCCCTCCTATCAAAAATTTAGATTTTTTATTATTTAGAAATGTAGATCGTTGTTGAGGGGAACCAAAGGCCGTTCAATTTGTCAAAATCGGACGGGTAGATCTCGAGATCTGCGGGAGGGGGGGGGGGGGGGTCGAAATCCGCCCCACTGTTACAAATAGGGGGTAACCAGGAGCCTGTTACAGATAGGGTTAAACAATTTTCCCAGCTCAGTCCCTAACTTTTCTGAGGAGTAGGTTTTCTGGTTAGGCCATACCATTGGTTAGGAGGCCATGGTTAGGCCCCTGTCTAACATGTTAACTATGGGCCATACATGCCATAATAGGCTAATATAGGCCATATGACCAGATGCACACACATATACATATATAGTTATTGTAACTGATTCATGATACTTGTGTTTTTAAAAACTGGATGCTATGGACTGAACATGGTTACGAGCGAGCGCTCCGAGCGCTCGTCCTTCCGTGGTGTATGGAATAAATCTGAATATGAGCGGTCCAACCCGGCCCGGCCCTTGGCGACGCTTTTGAGAAGCTAGCATCTCTGCAACCTCACATCCGATTGACAAGCGGGCTTCTTTGCTGAGCAGCCCCATCCAACCTAACATGTTTCAGATCAGTGCCGACTCACGTGGATGACTACCACTGCGCGTGGCGCGTACCGCGTGAGGGGTGTTGAAAAGTGTTTTCTCGCAAAAACTCCGCAACGGCTGGGCAGATTGTGTGTAAATTTGGTGTGTGGTTAGGGATCCCTCAGCCGCCACTTTCCCACAAGTCAGGGGTGGTGTGCCTCTGCACGTGCACACGTGCACACCCCTATTCTATATCTCAGGAACGGCTGAGCTGATTGTGTTCAAATTTCGTGTATGGCTAGAGACCTCTCAGCCGCCACTTTCCCACAAGTCAGGGGTGAGGTGCCTCTGCACGTGCGCACGTGCACACCCCTCTTCTCTATCTCATGAACGGCTGAGCCGAGTGTGTTCGAATTTTGCGCGTGGTTAGGGACCGCTCAGCGGCCACCTTCCCACAAGTCAGAGGTGGGGTGCCTCTGCACGTGCGCACCTTTTTTGTATCTCAGAAACTACTTGCCCGATTTAGTTAAAATGAACCATAGATTTCCTTCGCGCTCGCTCGTTCATCGCCAACTACGGCGCCTTACTGGTAATAATATAAAGAGATATTAAAATTAGCCTGGTGCTCATTTTGTTGTTGTTGATATTTTTCAATAAAATCATGCACATTTTTATGACACTCACTGCTAGTTTTGCCGAATTGATTCCATCTTTGAAAGTGGCACAAATCATGTCAGGTAACGGTCAGATCACGGTCAGGTCAAAGGTACAAATTGAGACATTCGAGTGTTTGGGCCATACTTTCCATCCAAAGCCTTAGATTGCAAGCATTATCGCACAACGTGCTCTCAAAGGTATAATACATATCTCGCATAAGCAAAAGTGAAATTATATTCTTATATTCCCCATGGTGTATTCCCCAATTATAATTTTGGGGATATATATATATATATATATATATATATATATATATATATATATATATATATATATATATATCGCTTTGCGTGTGGTGTGTGGTGATATATATATATATATATATATAAATATATATATATATATATATATATATATATATATATATATATATATATATATATATATATATATATATATATATATATATATATATATATACATATCACCCACTCCACAATCCACATCATGTCTTTTCGCTTAACGGATCCCAGATGAGTCCCTAAGCAGGTCGGAAGGGCGTTGAAAAGGTCGGACGGAAAGGTCGGATCTGAAGGGACCCTGGGCCTTTCAACAGTAAGAATGCAGTTGCCCAGGAAATAAAACTCAAAATTTTTGCGCCGCTCCGCGGCGTAATTTAACTACATTTTTTTACAAAAACATTTAGTACGAATGTTTTTGAATGGATGGATTTCCGAGGTCAGGACCCACGCTAACCATATTTTGTTGTGCAGGCCCTAACCCCACCACCCGATCAAACAATTTCTGGCGTCCGGCAGAATTTAGGAACGAAAGTTTTAAGTGCCCGACATACCTGGACACGGTCCGCCCCTTTCTCTGGCGTCATCTGACCTTGAATGCGACCGCTGCCACCGGCCACAGGCCATCCCAGTCAGGAGGAAACAGCGAGCGCCGAAGCGACTCGAACCCGGGCTGCAACTACCGGGTGAGGTCAGAAGCCCGGCGCTCTCCTTACTGACCTACAGGGGCGGACATTACATATTAACCCGCATAATTATATGCGGTTTAGAAAAAAAGCCCGTTTCTTGGCGCATTTATGTGTTATGTTGCTACTTTCCTATATAATTTGGCAAAATAGTTCACTTTAACACTTTTTTACCGCACTTTTAAACGCACAATATGGCATTTGTAGAGGTCCGCACCACACGCAAAGCGACGCATTGATGAGAAAGAATATCCAGGGTATAAGACTCAAAATTTTCGTGCCGCTCCGCAGCGCAATTTGTTTGAGAGTTGCAGGTATATATCTTAAAAAATATTCCAAGTTGATATAGCCGATTCCAAATTGGTGTCGCTGGTTCCAAACTTGATATGGCAGTTTGCTAACTCCAGCTCCTAAAGGTTGGTATGGCCCATGTTATACCCGATATACTGCATTTTCCATCCTTGTAACGTGCCTTTTCATCCGTTTTGTTTGGCCCTTTCAACGCTTGGGAAGGGGGCCCTTTCAACGCTCGGGAAGGGGTCCTTTCTACGTTCCGCCCCCCCCCCCCATGGACGAAATCCTGGCTACGTGCCTGGCAATGCATAGACTGGTACGGACGAAAATGATTATCTTTGTGCGTGGTTCGGACTGCCCGGCGCTCGGGCGGTCTGAGGTGCCCGGCAACGGCCAGCGACACAGCTGGAAGTTATTGGCAGTCATATGTTTACTTTTACTCCCACTTTTACTTTTCCCACCCGGTGGCCACCCGGGCTCCATGTTTCTGGGTCAGGCCCACGTGGGCCTGGCTTTGTCGCGATATCGTTGATGTGTCGTGCCCACGCGGGCACGTCAGTACTGCGAAGGGACCCGCGTGGGGCACAAGCACGCGGCGTGCGCCCCCGTCCCGGTACTCGTTCCCGCGTGTGTTATCATTTCGTCTATCTGTGTTTATTTCTTCTTCATTTTGGACATTATAATATACTATTTAGTGAAAAACTCTTTACGCACAATGCTACCGGCATAGTGCGGATTTTGTTGGTAACATAGACAATGCCTCAACAAGCGGCATCCTCTCTTGAAATACAATATTGAGCACAGTCTCGGGATCGCCGCCAACTGTTTCAATACCATCCTCGATTACACCTAGCGGCGGATAATGAACTAAACTTTAAATAGATGGCGCTGGCGACATGTGACCTTCCGCGCCTGCACGACCGTCCTGCGCATATGTCAGATAATCGTCTTCAGAAACGTATTACAGCGCTGACGCGTTACAGCTTGTCTCAGGTCTGACTACGCAGTTCTCTAACCCATGTCATTCCGAGAACCAGCACATTCTCCCGTTAGCCTGTAAGCAATCGTTCAATTCACTGACTATGATACTGAATGCCCATCATTCATCGGTCTGATAGCGATGAACAGACCAGAGCGTCACCAACAGGGGCGCAGCCAGGGGGGGGGGGGGGCACAGGGGGCACGTGCCCCCCATTGGTCTGAGGGGCCCCTCGGCCCCCAGCCCATATGGAAGCGGCGGAGCGGCCGAAGGGCCCAAAAAGGCCCGGCTTACCAGGCTTACGAGAGTCCTTGTTCGGACTTAGGGGCCCTCAGTCTGCCCGAGGGAGCCCTCGGTCGGCCTGGGGGTGCCCTCGGTTGCCATAAGGGGGCCTTTGTTAGGGCTTAAGTGGGCCCACGGTCGGCCTAAGGCTCTTAGTTATCCTGAGAGGCCCTCAGTCGGCCTGAGGGAGCCCTTGCTAGGCTTAAGAGGGCCCCGGTAGGCCTGAGGGGCCCAGTCGGTATAAGGGGCCCTCGGCCGGCATAAGAGGGTTCTAGATCGTCCTGAGGGGACCTAGGTTGGTCGGCCCTCGGAGCCCTCGGTCGGCGTGTGTGTGTGTGTGTGGGGGGGGGGGGGGGGGTCGGCCTAAGGGGTCCTCGGTCGGTCTGAGAGGCCCTTGGTTGGCCTATGGGGCCCTCAATCGGCCCGAGGGAACCCTCAGTCGGCCCGGAGGTGCCATCGGTCGGCCTTGGTCGGTCTGTGGAGGCCCTTTCTAGGCTTAAGAGGGTCCCTGGTCGGCCTAAAGAGCCCCGGTCGGCCTAAAGGAACCTTCGGCCGGCCTAAGAGGGTCCTAGGTCGTCCTGAGGAGCCCTAGGTTTGTCGGCCTGTAGGGGCCTGGTGGGTCTAAGGGGGTCATCGGTCGGCCTGAGGGGCCCTTGGTTGGCTTGAGGAGCCCTCGATCGGTCTGTGGGGGTCCGGTCGGCCTCAGGGGCCCGGTCGGCCCAAGGTTGCCCTGAGGTGCCCTCAGACGGCCTAATGAGGCTCTCGGCCGGCCTACGAGGGCCCCAGGTCGTCCTGAGGGGCCCTAGGTTGGTCGGCCTGAGGCGCCCTCGGTCATTTGTATTATACAAGTTGGATAGTGTCAAACAGAAATTTAGGGCGCTTTCCATTCACTCGTAATGTTAAACATAATACGAGCTCGGATAGAGGCTAACGTCCGGTCGCTCTGTACTCCGCCCACCACTCGCCACCGACCGGTCACTGATCGGGCAGCGCCGGTTCAAGGTTCACAGTAGTTAATATTATCACATGTAATTATTGACAACGGTACAATGTGTTCCTTGGCCCCTACCAGGTAAGCTGAGGGCATGTGAGTCCAGGAGCACCAATAACTTCTGAAAGAATAAAGGTAGAGACTGCGATTCACACCACACCATCGTGTCTGTCTTGCGAAAACGCGTTTCCCAATATGCACAAGGACCTACCTTGGTCACAATATGACCCTGACCTGTGGTCAGATGTTGGATTTGACCTAACCCGGTCACGCCGGTTACGGTTGAACGGACCTTGGCGAGACAAACAAGGTGACGGTAAAATAATTGTCATATCGTTATTAGGTTTGCAAATTTATTAACGAAAAGGTTATTGATAATATACAGTCAGTGTGACCTTTGGCTTTGCTGACCTCTAGAGCCTAAACTATCGAACTGATCACAAAATAAAAAATAAAACGAGGATACGTTAGCGATTTTATTTTTAATTACTTTTTATATTTTTTTCTTCTCTCGTTTGTTCCTAGCTATTACAGTTATCGAGATGTTTGGGGGTCTGTTGGGCAGATGCCAGACTCTAAAAAAATGCCAAATTTCACCTTTGATGACTTCAATGACCTCAAGTTTGACCTGAGCCAAAGATGACCGATGTTACGTTTATCCTTTTATATTCTGACACCATGTTACGTTTATTCTTTTATATCATGTATCTTAAGAAGGATAATACGAAGTACATAATTCAAGAGAAGTATTACTATGTGTAAAACTATGTATTCTATTCTGTTTCAATTACCTGTTTTCATGTCAACAATACGCACACCAATTTACTAACTCGTCACGTGCCAAGTCACTGACAGCTCCATCAATTCAAACATGACACATCCTCCGCTTTCCGAACACGATCACGGCACTCGTCCTCTGCTTCTAAGGAGACACGGAGACCGGCTGGATTGCGTCGGAACAGCTCGATGCAGAGTTGACGCGGGCTCAGTTTGGATCGATGGAATGTTGGGAGTGGGTATATACAGATACTGGTCATCAGCTGCACTGTGTGTCGCTGCACCCCTGCCGTGTGACGGTCGTGTCCCGGCTGACGGATGCCGAGAGTGCGGAGAGTCCGAGCTCCCTGCGTAGTACCGGAGGTGGCGACTGTTGCGACCATACGTTCCGCCATCACCCGTTTTCACGAAGTATGACCTATTTCCGAGGGACTTGGTGACACTGGCCGATTTCCAGGGCCTATTTTAACATGTTAACTGGGGGGGGGGGGGGAGGGCAAATGCCCCCCCCCCCCCAGTGAGCCGTTTTGCCCTCCAGTCAAGAAATGTTGCCCACCCTGATTTCAATATTTCTATGTCATTTTTCGCTTGATAGGTATTCAATTAAAATAAAATATGTTTACCTGGCGATAAATGTATACAAATCCAATGCAAATATCATGATATTCCTAAGTTTTAGTATTTCCCAGCCAAAATAAGTATCTTTACATTATTTCCGGAATATCCTTAATTTCAATATCCTTTGAACAATTGCTCATTGGCGGCAGAGTGGGGGAGATCGGGGGTTGTTGGATCAGGAACGTCGCCACACAATTTGGAGTGGATGGGGGCAACTGCTGAGCCGATTTTGTTTAAATTTGGAGTGTGGTTAGGGATCTCTCAGCCGCCACATTCCCACAAGTCAGGGGTGGGGTGCTTCTGCACGTGTGCACGTGTGCACCACGTATTTGCATCTCAGAAACTACTTCTCTGATCGAGTTGAAATTCACCATACATTTCATTTGCGTTCGCTCGTTCATCGCCAACTACGACGTCTTACTGGTTCGGTAAAATAGTTATGGAAGAAAAATGACGAATGACCTCAGGGTGAATAGATTTTACCTAGTGGATAAAATGGATAATAAAGTGGATACCTCGTTCACAGGATACAAATACCACATGAATCTTTGCATTGGCGGATCCAGAACGGGTGGTTGGTGGGGGAGGGGGGGATTCCAAAAAGTCTCACACCATTATGAAAACGCGTCGGATTTGGCTTGCTTATGTGATAGCTGATTTAACCCGCGCCGTGCCGGGGGGGGGGGGGGGGGGGGGGGCGTTTAGACGCCCCCCTCCATCAGGATTTTGCAAGGATAGCGGAAAAAAACGGCGGCGCTCAGCGCCACCGTTTTTGGCATAGCTGTTCGGGCATCAATTTTCCACATTATGTTTAAAAAAATACCTCGGGTCATCTCAGGTCAGGTCACCAGACCAGGTCACGTGACCCCAGCTCCAAAAAAGCTTGTGGTCACACCATAGCCAGTTTTTGGCCGATCGGCATCGTACTTACAGGATTTCATAAGGTCCTAGGTACCTACAATTCGTGTATATCGGATGTTTGATATCAGTGACCTAAGGTCGGGTCAATTTCGTGACCTACCCATTATAAGTCAATGGGAAAATATTCAAATGCTTCCTATTCTGAGGATACGCACGATATCAACCCAAATCCTTCTAGATCATGTTATGATAGGACATTCTTGAAGATCCAGGTGCAATTTTCGTTCAGTGACCCGTACAGGGTCAGCCGAGGTCATCCGAGGTCACCAACACTTTTTTGTCGATAACTCTCGACAAAACAAAGATAGATAAGTGAAACTGCCCCCAATGTGTTTGTCTCGTCGAGGCACGTCTCTCAAACGCAACATGACCTAATTGGGTCACCACTTGACCTTGACCTGAGGTCAAGTATCTAAGTTGACCTAACCTGGTCACCATGAATATGATTTGAAGCGCCTTGACGAGACAAATACGATGACGTCACAATTATTTCCTTATCATATTCAGGTAAAAAGTAATTTGTGAAAACTCTTTTGCAAAAAAAATAGTTTTTGTTGACATTTGATGAGCTATGGAGCCTAAACTATTGATCTGAACTCAAATCTGAGGACACCGTGGCGATCCGTGTCGATTGCATTTTTCAAGAGCTTTCCATTGTTTTTTCCGGGTTTTTTCCCTTCTAGCTAGCATAGTTCCTGTAATATCTGGAGGTCTCTGGAGCGAAGTCCTAAAAAATAGAAATTTGACGTTTGATGACCTCTGGTGACCTCAATATTGACCTGCTAAAGAAAATGCCGAAATAGATTAAAAATGCTTTTGGACAAGCTTTCGAACGATGTTTTTTGGTTTTGATCTACGTATCATAGGAGCCGAGTTCGAGGGGGGGGGGGGGGTGGGCGTCGAAACGCCCCCCCCCCCCCTCCCCTATGATCTCGAAAACCACGCAACGTAATGACAAGAAGAAAACGGCATTAGATAGGTCGAGACAAGCTCTATCGAAAGTATATCGGTATTGTTTTAGGTCAGGTCAATATTAAGGTCACCAGAGGCGATCAAGGGTCAGATTTTCCAGATTTAGGACTTCGCTCCAGAAATCCCCAGATATCACATGAGCTATGATAGCTAGGAACAAACGGAAAAGTAATGGAAAGAGCTTGAAAAATAGAAACGACAGGGTGTCATCAGATTTTAGCTCAGGTCAATAGTTTAGGCTCCAGAGGTCATCAAATGTCAAAAATGTTATTTTTTTTGGCAAAACTGTTTTTTCGCAAATAACTTTTTACCTAATAAAGATAAAGCATTACGTTTGACGCCATTATGCTTGTCTCGCCAAGGCGCTTTGAATCATATTAATGTTTTTTCTTCGGGTTTTTCCCACTTAAGGGCTAGTTTATTTTCACAGAATTCAGGTCAAACAACAAGCACCAGCATACAAACATAAGCATCAAATGAAATAGCAGTTCGCCTGGCCTCACTCACACTCAACGCTACTGTATATGTGTGTGTGTGTATGTATGTATGTATGTATGTATGTATGTATGTATGTATGTATGTATGTATGTATGTATGTATGTATGTATGTATGTATGTATGTATGTATGTATGTATGTATGTATGTATGTATGTATGTATGTATGTATGTATGTATGTATGTATGTATGTATGTATGTATGTATGTATGTATGTATGTATGTATGTATGTATGTATGTATGTATGTATGTATGTATGTATGTATGCATGTATGTATGTATGTATGTATGTATGTATGTATGTATGTATGTATGTTTGTATGTATGTATGTATGTATGTATGCATGTGTGTATGTATGCATGCATGTATGTATGTATGTATGTATGTATGTATGTATGTATGTATGTATGTATGTATGTATGTATGTATGTATGTATGTATGTATGTATGTATGTATGTATGTATGTATGTATGTATGTATGTATGTATGTATGTATGTATGTATGTATGTATGTATGTATGTATGTATGTATGTATGTATGTATGTATGTATGTATGTATGTATGTATGTATGTATGTATGTATGTATGTATGTATGTATGTATGTATGTATGTATGTATGTATGTATGTATGTATGTATGTATGTATGTATGTATGCATGTATGTATATATCCGTGTGTTATAAACGACCGGCATCTCTCGGGACTGATCTCATTTTAACTGATCACCAAAACAGAAGAAATGCGGGTTTATTAAAATAAAATAAAAATTTAACAAAAATCCCTTCAATCGATAATTTTCTTGAGTTCTCCCCACTTACTATCGAAGCCATCTAAATCATTCCTTAATCTATATGCACTATATTCCTTTTCAGCTTCAATCTTTAAAGCTTTCATCATTACAGTTAGCGAAGGTGAAACTTTATTCATTCGCGCTTTGTGTATTACATCCTTACCAATCGTTGCTAGTAAGGCAATCATATTTGAAAGATCATTGAGGAAGAACCAACTGATAATGTTGATATGTACTACATTATTGTATTGTTGTTTTATGTACGAGAGAACTTCATCAATTAATATTTCAACCTTCGGACAGTACCAGAAAACATGGGCTAGAGTTTCTGTTGCCTGTTCACAAAAGGAACAAAGGTTCGAAGATTGTATAGTCATGGCTTCCAGCAGCTTATTTGTTGGATATATTCTTGTTATTATTCTATAATGTAAGTACATAAAATACGTAGACGTCGTGGCATTTACAAGTTTTGTTAATGTTCCATTGATGTGGCCACCTATTTCGCTTTGCCATTTATTGTTTACTTTCAGATCGGTCTCTAAATTGTTTTGTGCTAAAGCCTTCACAAATACATTGTAAACACATTTTGTGAATTTGGATTCGTTCATTACGACTTTTATCTTATATGGAATGTTTGGGTTATTTACCTTTCTTCCTGAGTAGTTTATTAAGTTCTGCGGAAGTCTCCGTACCAACCTTTCGTAGAAAATGAATTTCATTTATATTCCAAACTTTTCTTTGATATTTTCCTTTGAGTATAACTGGCCAGAAGAAGGATTAAATAAATCGCAAATAAAACGTAACCCTTTTCTGTCCCATTGCTTAATAATACCTTTTGGAAATCCACTATGGTCAGAAAACCATATAGTTTCCGATAGTATTTCTTCATTACTGGGTTGGTATTGTGCAGCAAACCTTATTAATGCATTAAGTGTATCTTTGTACAAAGGGTTTGTAATGTGTTTCCTTATTAACATGAGTTTTTCCTTCCCATATGTAAGGAGATGATTTACATTTGGTAATTGGGTATGTGCTATATGTGTCCAATCGGCTTTTGAAGTACTTAAGCGTTTGAGCCATGATAGTTTCATACTGTCAATGAAGCTTTTGACATCAATCATTTTCAATCCGTCTTGTTCATAGTTTTGTATAAGCTTCGTTCGTTTGATTTTGTCCGCTTTTCCACTCCATATGAATCTATAAAACATTGTTTCTATTTATTTTATGTATTGCGCAGGTGGGTTTGGCAGTGCTATGAATAAATGTACAAGTTTTGACAATAATAACGCTTTTATTATGCATATCTTTCCAACTGGGGAAAGATTACGCCTCTTCCATTGCTCTATCTCTCTATGGATAACAGACATTTTATGATTAATATTTTTCGCTGTAATTGTATCTAGATTTGTAGCTGTGTAGTGTATTCCAAGTACTTTTAGGTCACTCACAATTGTAATCCCCAAGTCCTCTGGTATATCATTTTTTGTTAAAGTTCCAATTGGTAGGCACGCTGTTTTATCTAAATTTACTTTAAGGCCGGAGAGATGGGCAAATTTAACAAGCTCATTCATAGCACCTCTTACTGACTTTACTGTGCCATCTAACAACAAAATTGTGTCATCAGCATACTGGGAAATGCGAATCTGCTTTTCTGGTGATATGTTTATTCCTTTTATTTCTGTAAATCGGTTTATCTGGCCTGCCAACACTTCAACTGCAATATCGAATAAATATCCGGACGATGGATCTCCTTGTCTTATTCCACGTTGTAAAAACATTTCTGGTCCGAGGTGCCCGTTTAGCATAATGCGGGAATAATTCTGAGGATTGAGATACAACAGATCAATCATTTGTAGGAAATTATCACCGAAGTTGAATTTTTCATCACAAGCCGTAAATAATCCCATGCTATCGATTCAAATGCCGCTTCGAAGTCAGCAGCAACAATCATTCCAGGTATTTTTTTTATCTTGGGTTAAGGCTATTGTGTCAAAAAGCAATCGAGTACTCTCGCCTATGTATCTACCAGAAATGTACGCAGTTTGACAAGGACTAATTATTTTATCTATTATGCTTTTGAGCCTGTTTGCCATTGCTGTGGAAATTATTATATAATCAACATTTAATAGAGTAATTGGTCTCCAACCCTTCATCTCGTGTGGTGACTTTCCTTGTTTGGGTATAAGTTTGATAATCCCTATTCTATGTGAAGGTAAGTTTTGTTTTTGTGTGAGTGACGCTATAAATGCGCGATGCAGGAATGGCCCTAATTCAGGCCAGAATGATCTAAAGAATTCTACCGGAAAACCATTTGACCCTGGTGTTCTTCCCTTTCTCATTCTCTGCAATGCTTCTGTCAGCTCCAGTAACGATATTTCTGTCTCTAATCGTATTCTATCAATATCATTTATTGTTGTTGTAATATTTCTGGAAACGATTTCGTCATTCACCTCATTATTATTTCTGCTGCTATACTTGGTTTCCAAATTCCGTGAAAACTCTGTAAGGATCGTATTGTTTTGGGAGATAATGCGAACTCCTTTTTTTAATATACTGAATGCTTTTTGTATTACCATTCCTTTTCTCCAGCGACAAAAAGTATTTAGAGTTCTTTTCTCCTTGTTCGTTCCACTGGGCTCTTGCACGGACAATAAGACCCTCTATTTTGGATTTTCTCGCTTCTTCCAGCTTTTTTTTTTGCTATATTGAGCTGATTAAGATCGTTTTCCAGTGCGCTAGAGTTAAATTGTTCTTGTGCTTTGTCAACTTCACATTTTAGTTTATCTTCTAGCGTCCTATTTTGTTTAGCATTATGTTTGGAAAATTTGACGCTTTCACCACGTACCATCATTATGAGCGTTTCATAGAACATACAATCATTTATTGTTAATTGTATCTTATTATAATTGCGTGGCTCAGTGTGGAAAGATTGTTCATATATTGGTGCTGCATATTGTTTTATTGTGTCAAATATGCAAGTTTTTATGCGGCTTACATATTCTTCGTTTAGTAAATGTGAAATATTAAACATCCAGAGTCCATTACCTCTGGGTTGTTGTTTGGTTTTGATAGCGAGAGTTATTGCACTATGATCAGTTTTATATCCTGGCATAATACTTGCATCTGTAACAACATTAACCAAGTGTTCACTGACGAAGAACATATCTAAACGCCCACATTTAAAGGGATTGTTACGTGTCCATGTGTATTTACGCTTGGAAGGGTTCGAGTATCTCCATATATCAACCAAATTGTAGTTCTTTACTAAATGCATAAACGCTCGTTTTGCGCTTACATTATTTTCCCTTACGTAATTCAGACAATCTACTTCTTGATTGATAACAAGATTCATGTCACCGGCTATTATAATGTGATCAACTTCGATATCATTGAGATGATTTTCCTTTTTGTATTTCTTGAGGAGTGCTCTAAGAGGAACGGAGGCGAGGTTGGGGGCGAACCGTTGAAGGTAGTTGACGAGGCCAAGTATCCGCAGTACACCCTTACGGTCCTCTGGAGCGGGTATGCCCTGAGAGGAACGGAGGCGAGGTTGGGGGCGAACCGTTGAAGGTAGTTGACGAGGCCAAGTATCCGCAGTACACCCTTACGGTCCTCTGGAGCGGGTATGCCCTGAGAGGAACGGAGGCGAGGTTGGGGGCGAACCGTTGAAGGTAGTTGACGAGGCCAAGTATCCGCAGTACATCCTTACGGTCCTCTGGAGCGGGCATATTGATGACTGCTTTTATCTTGTCGGGATCCGCCCTCAGACCTTGGGCCGTGAACATGTGGCCCATGTACTTGACTTCAGTCTGTCTAAGCTTCATTTTCTCTCTGTTCAGCTTAATACCGACTTGTCGGCATCTTTCTAGAAGATTGATCAACTTTCGATCGTGGTCTTTTACAGCATCGATGTAGGAGGAACCGATTCCATAGATCAGTATGTCGTCTGCTATCGCTAGCACACCTTCCAGGCCCTCTAAGGCCAAGTTGAGTCTTCTCTGGAACTCCTCCGACGCTAGACACAGGCCAAATGGAAGGCGCCGCCAGCGGTATCTTTCCCATGGTGTAGCGAAGGTGGTGAGATAGCTGCTGCCTCTGTCCAGCTCGACGTGCCAATATCCGCTCTTTGCATCGCAAACGGTGAAGACCTTGGCGTTTGACAGCGCTGGAGTCAAGCCTTCTATGGTGGGCACCGGATAGTGGTTTCGTTTGATCGCTTTGTTCAAGGGTTTTGGATCACAGATTCTTATACCCTTCGTAGGTTTTTTGACGGCCACCATTCCTGAAATCCATTCCGTTGGTTCAGACACTGTTGCGAGGATACCTACCGTCCTGCACCAGTCGATCTAGCTCATCTTTGAGACGCTTTTGTTCATCGCTTCGGGAACCGATCTTGCGGCCAATTGCACTGGTTGCACCGATTCATCAATCTGAATTCGAAGCTTTCCGGGCAGCTTTCCGACGCCAGTGAAGATATCTTTGTATCGGGAATACAATTCTGTTGCCGGAAGATCGGCATTCTTGCTCTCTTCTGCTTCCTCACTCTGCACTGAGACTTCACTGAGTTTTTAACTGAGATGGCCATTATCTTTGGCCGTTATTGAAATATTGAAAATACTAAGGTCATTTTCCCAAAAACTTAGCCATTTTTAAGCAATTCAATTTATAGTTGCAAAATGGGGTCTAGGCTAGTGCCGCCGCTGATTGGCTGACAGCGACTTTTTCAGCCAATCCCACTTTATCAGCCAATCGCGGCGGGATTTCTCAATAATGACGTCATCATCCCAAATTAAAAACACATTTTTTTTAAATAAAGTTAAGTGACTTTTCGAGATAAAAATATCACCATCGTATTCAGCAGCACTTGCTTCATATTTTCGACTACAACCAGCGTATATTTGACAACTTTTAGAAAGGTGAAACATTCCTTCTAAATGTATTTTCCGTGTTAAAAAATCACAGGGCAACATAAGCGCATGTAAACGGCATTACAGTTGAGCAACGCAAAATATTGATGTTGAATCACCCGGCATTAGCGGCGCCATGCCTGAGGAAACTACGGGTAACTCCTTATCACACTTACTCAAAATTTGGTGGTGGATTACTTTTCACGGGAACATAATTTATTTCTTGTAATACTACCCGCAATATAGACGATAGTTGTCATACAGCTTGTCTAAATGAGACAGTGCACTGCCAGCCGTACAGTCTAAAGTTGCACCAGCCCCGTCCCTTTCCCTGTTTAAATAGCTGGCGAGCCCCGTCAGGGGCACCGGAGGGAAGGTAAGGGCAGAGGTGTCGCCAGGACTAGAGAACGGTGGTGGCACCGGAGGGAAGGTAAGGGCAGAGGTGTAGCCAGGACTAGAGAGCGGTGGTGGCACCGGAGGGAAGGTAAGGGCAGAGGTGTCGCCAGGACTAGAGAGCGGTGGTGGCACCGGAGGGAAGGTAAGGGCAGAGGTGTCACCAGGACTAGAGAGCGGTGGTGGCACCGGAGGGAAGGTAAGGGCAGAGGTGTCACCAGGACCAGAGAGCGGTGGTGGCACCGGAGGGAAGGTAAGGGCAGAGGTGTCGCCAGGACCAGAGAGCGGTGGTGGCACCGGAGGGAAGGTAAGGGCAGAGGTGTCGCCAGGACTAGAGAGCGGTGGTGGCACCGGAGGGAAGGTAAGGGCAGAGGTGTCACCAGGACTAGAGAGCGGTGGTGGCACCGGAGGGAAGGTAAGGGCAGAGGTGTCACCAGGACCAGAGAGCGGTGGTGGCACCGGAGGGAAGGTAAGGGCAGAGGTGGGTGTCGCCAGGACCAGAGAGCGGTGGTGGCACCGGAGGGAAGGTAAGGGCAGAGGTGTCGCCAGGACTAGAGAGCGGTGGTGGCACCGGAGGGAAGGTAAGGGCAGAGGTGTCGCCAGGACTAGAGAGCGGTGGTGGCACCGGAGGGAAGGTAAGGGCAGAGGTGTCGCCAGGACTAGAGAGCGGTGGTGGCACCGGAGGGAAGGTAAGTGCAGAGGTATGGCCAGGACCAGAGAGCGGTGGCAGCCGCTGAAATCAAGATACCTGATAGATGGAGAAGTGTTTGGACTTTGGTCGAAATTTAGGAATGGTGGTTTTTAGTGTTATTGGAGTCACGTGTCATCGTGGCGTTCCTCCTCCTCCAAACAGAATGTTTTTATTATTCATATCTCTTCAAACCACCCATTCATGGTAACGTCCCTGGGTCGAGCTCTCACCACGAACAGCACTATGAGCTGTCCAAGCTAAAGACGGGAGGGGAGAGCCTGGCTGATGCAAACATGCCAAAGGTCATTTCGAAGTATTTGCAACAATACTGCGAACTATGAACGACAATGGCTGACATTAAAACGCTGCGCCATAACCATGACTAGCACAGCATAAGTTGACGGTGTGATGCTTTTTCCGATAGATAAAAAGTTAATGCCCACACCTTAAAGGGAATAGTGCACCTTGGGAAAAGTACGTGTAATGATGGACAATAGGGTCCTGATTACGGTTCTGGCATTCGTTTTTGCGAAAAAGTACCAATTTGTCCTAATTGGAAAATATTGATATTAATACATATGACGTCACAATTATCTTGCGTCACCAAAACGAGTTGTGACGTCATACCGGCAAAAGCTTATCCTTGAATCAGAATATGTAAGCAACACCAGGGGCGGCGCCACGGATTTTTGTCAGGGGGCAAGTCGAAATTTAGGGGGCCTCCATTTAAGAGGGGGCCTCCATTTGAAAAGGGGCCTTTGACCTCCATAGGGCTCCTCTCACCTTCCCTCTGGCTTCCAGAGGGCCGTTTTTGGACTTCAGGGGCACCTCTGACCTCCATAGGACCCCTTCTGGCCTACAGGGGACCAGAGACGTAGACAGGATTTCTCCCAGGGGGGGGGGGGATGGGATCAGAGGGACCCTTGTAGCCAAGGGGGCCCACATCATTAAAATAGTACAGTATGTTGTATGTTGTGACAAATAACTTTCGACAACGAAACAAATATATTTTTATTGTTGGGAGTCAAAACTAAAAAAATGAAAATCCGCGATAGCCATTTCAATATAATGTTATTTCCTTTCTTTCGGCTTTTTTATTTGCAATTTGCTTCAAAACGAAATTGTCTACGACTTGTCAAACATTTATTGTTTTTCCACCAAAAATGGCATGACATGACGTGGTTAAAACGTCATTATCTTCCAAAGTACTACACGATTTTCATTGAAATGTGATAAGACGAAGAATGGACGCATCATAAGGTACTGATAGGTTGACGTTGATATCTACCATTGTTTTCCAGGTATTGAGAGAAAACAACATACACGTACATGCCGATTGTGCACATGTACGACGAAGTTACAAAATCTCTACCAAATAACGAAATAACATGCTTCTTATATCTTGATTTATAGAAAACTTTGGATACCGTTTGCTTATAAATTTTCTTGAAAAATACACCACATTGTGATACCAGGAGTTTCTACAACACGATAGTCATATCTTAACACGCGCCCTGGAGGGCCTCTGATAATTACACGCCCTGGTGGGGGGGGGGGGGGGGGGAGGCGGATTCCGCCCCCCCTAAGATCTCGAAAACCACGCAACGTAGCGACAAGCGGAAAAGGGCGTTAGATAGCTCGAGACAAGCTCTATGGAAGGTATTTGTCTTTGTTTAGATCAGGTCAATATTGAGGTCACCAGAGGTCATCAAAGGTCAGATTTTCCAGTGTTAGGACTTCGCTCGAGAAACCCCAAATACCTCGGGAACTATGGTAGCTAGGAACAAACGAAAACAAACAATCGAAAGCTCTTTAAATATTCAATCGCCATCTGTGTGTCCTCAAATTTGAGCTTAGGTCAATATTTTAGGCTCCAGAGGTCATCAAATGTGTTTTTTTTGTTGGCAAAACAGTTTTATGCAAATAACTTTTTACCTAATCAAGATAAGGCACTAATTTTGTACGCCATCGTGTTTGTCTCGTCAAGGCGCTTCTAATTCAAAATCACAGAAGGATACAAATTTCCACTGGGGGGTCGCTCAGGAAAGTACGGGCCAACGTGTTTGTCCGGATATGTGTCCAGACGATATATTTGGCCACCTCTGCAGGTCGACGCTGCGGTTATTGGTTCAAAAGATAACCAGGGGGGGGGGGGCGGCAAAACACGCTTCCCCAGCCAATGGTGTTCGGCTGAGACCCCAGCCAATGCCTAGTTAATACTCGTACATTGTCAAAGCCTTATACTCCTCTCAGACGTTACTAGCATACACTGAAAAACAATGAGAACTTTGACTGGTCTTCCTTCGAGAGCCTCACCGGTGCTCGACCGGTAGACCATTTATACCACCACAGGACCCTCTAAAGGACAGCGAAGGCCCTCTAGAGATCGGCAGGGGCCTCTAGAGGCCGGCAGATGACCATCTGCAGATCGGCAGGGCCCTCTAAAAGCCGACAGAGGGCCATCTACAGATTGGCTGGGACACTCAGATCGACAGGGCCCCTAAAGGCTGGAAGAGCAAGTATAAGGGCAAGTTCCAACGACAAAATACTTCCTTAATTTAGAGAAGAAAAAAAAGAATAATAACAAGATCATTCATATGCTAGCGATTAACGAACAAACATATATCACAGGGGACAGAGAAATACCAAAATTATGTAAAATTTCTACGAGGATCTGCACAATTCCACACAGGTGCCGGGAACTGTGTCATCATATATGCGAGCTATGTCATTTCCGAGACTGGATGAGGACGACCGATAACGATGTGAGGGGCCGATAACGATCGCTGAGTGTCACGAGGCGCTGAACAGTATGGGCGCAAATAAATCGCACTCTGTTTCAGGGCTCGGAAAGGAATTTATATCCTTCTGGGAGGATATAAATGAGGTAGTTGTTAAATATATAAATAGCGCGTTTGGTTCTGGTAAAATGATTATTACCCAGCGTAGGGGTGTGCTAACGTTAATTCCGAAGGCTGGTGACCAAAAAAGAATTGAAGAACAAACGTCCGATTTGTTTGCTGGACATTATTTACAAAATTATAGCAAAGGTGTTGGCAATGCGCTTAAGTTCTGTGAATCATAAAATAATTAACACTGATCAAACTGGTTTTCTGAAAGGGCGGTGTATCCAAGATAACTTAGGAACTATCCCAGATGTAATTGACTATACTAAAAGGGATAATACCCCAGGTTTGGTTTGCGCTTTATATTTTAAGTCTGCTTTTAATAGCATTGAGCATATATTTATTTTTCTTGCGTTGAGGTTATTCGGTTTTGGGGACTCTTTCACTAGATGGATTGCCTTACTATATAATGATACTGAGTTAGCGGTGATAAATAATGGATATACATCAGAGTGGTTTAAGCCAAAAAGGGGTATAATGCAGGGGTGTCCAATCTCTGGAATGTTGTTTAATCTAGCTGTCGAATTGCTCGCAATTCCAATCCGAGAATCTGATGAGATCAAAGGGATAGGCGTTAGCAATCCTATGATTAAGATATCGCAGTACGCTGATGATCGCAGTCCGCTGATGATACGACAGTATTCGTTCGAGATGAGGCGTCGGTGAAAGCAATGATGAACGTGCTGACAACATATTCACAGGTGTCCGGTCTTGAGCTTAACGTAAATAAATCCAAGCTGATGTGGATCAGCAGTGAACATCAGCTGATGTGGATCGGCAGTGAATATCAGCTGATGTGGATCGGTAGTGAACATCAGCTGATGTGGATCGATATTGAACATCAGCTGATGTGGATCGGTAGTGAACATCAGCTGATGTGGATCGGCAGTGAACATCAGCTGATGTGGATCGGTAGTGAACATCAGCTGATGTGGATCGGTAGTGAACATCAGCTGATGTGGATCGGCAGTGAACATCAGCTGATGTGGATCGGTAGTGAACATCAGCTGATGTGGATCGGTAGTGAACATCAGCTGATGTGGATCGGTAGTGAACATCAGCTGATGTGGATCGGCAGTGAACATCAGCTGATGTGGATCGGTAGTGAACATCAGCTGATGTGGATCGGTAGTGAACATCAGCTGATGTGGATCGGTAGTGAACATCAGCTGATGTGGATCGGTAGTGAACATCAGCTGATGTGGATCGGTAGTGAACATCAGCTGATGTGGATCGGTAGTGAACATCAGCTGATGTGGATCGGTAGAGAACATCAGCTGATGTGGATCGGTAGAGAACATCAGCTGATGTGGATCGGTAGAGAACATCAGCTGATGTGGATCGGTAGTGAACATCAGCTGATGTGGATCGGTAGTGAACATCAGCTGATGTGGATCGGTAGTGATCATCAGCTGATGTGGATCGGCAGTGAACATCAGCTGATGTGGATCGGTAGTGAACATCAGCTGATGTGGATTGGTAGTGAACATCAGCTGATGTGGATCGGCAGTGAACATCAGCTGATGTGGATCGGTAGTGAACATCATCTGATGTGGATCGGTAGTGAACATCAGCTGATGTGGATCGGCAGTGAACATCAGCTGATGTGGATCGGTAGTGAACATCAGCTGATGTGGATCGGTAGTGAACATCAGCTGATGTGGATCGGTAGTAAACATCAGCTGATGTGGATCGGTAGTGAACATCAGCTGATGTGGATCGGTAGTGAACATCAGCTGATGTGGATCGGTAGTGAACATCAGCTGATGTGGATCGGTAGTGAACATCAGCTGATGTGGATTGGTAGTGAACATCAGCTGATGTGGATCGGTAGTGAACATCAGCTGATGTGGATCGGTAGTGAACATCAGCTGATGTGGATCGGTAGTGAACATCAGCTGATGTGGATCGGTAGTGATCATCAGCTGATGTGGATCGGCAGTGAACATCAGCTGATGTGGATCGGTAGTGAACATCAGCTGATGTGGATCGGTAGTGAACATCAGCTGATGTGGATCGGTAGTGAACATCAGCTGATGTGGATCGGCAGTGAACATCAGCTGATGTGGATCGGTAGTGAACATCAGCTGATGTGGATCGGTAGTGAACATCAGCTGATGTGGATTGGTAGTGAACATCAGCTGATGTGGATCGGTAGTGAACATCAGCTGATGTGGATCGGTAGTGAACATCAGCTGATGTGGATCGGTAGTGAACATCAGCGTACGACCAGTGTGTGTGGTATCCCTGGCGCTAAACGTCTGAAGATTTTGGGGGTATATTTTAGTGCCACCGAAGACTGCCAGATGGAGAATATCGAACTGATTCTGAAAAGCATAAAGCTTACTATAAATATGTGGCAACAAAGGTCACTGAGTATAAAAGGCAGAATCACGGTAGCCAAAAGCCTTCTTATTTCAAAGTGTATGTATATTATGCCATGTGCTTCAATTCAAACGGATCAGTTACGGCAAATACAGTCGCACATCATGAAGTTTCTGTGGAGAGGGAGACCCCCAAAGGTCGCATTTAAATCCTTGTGCGATAGTATACGTGATGGAGGCTTAGGCGCGGTTGATGTTTGCCTGATGTATGCGAGTATGAGGGCAAGTTGGGTGAAGACAATGCTATCGGATGTACCATGGGCTAAAATGCTGAGAGTTTTTCGGTTTATTATATGTTCGGTTTATGATATTTGTGACTTGTTAACCCGCGCACTGCAGGGGGGTTGATTTCCGCCCCCCCCCTCAGGTTTTTCAAAGATAGCGAAAAATGGCGGCGCGCAGCGCCGCCAGGTTTTGGTACGCCTGTTAGGAAATCAATTGCGCACACTTTGAAAAAAAATATATCCTCGGGTCATCTCAGGTCACGTCACCAGACCAGGTCAAGTGACCCCACCTCCAAAAATGTTTGCAGGTGTGCCAAAGCCAGAGTTTTTCACCGATCAGTTTGAAACTTGCAGGATGTCATGAGAGCATAAGTACTTACAATTCGTTCCTCTCGGAATTTTGATATCGGTGACTTAAGGTCAGGTCAATTTCGTAACCTCCCCATAATAAGTCAATGGTGAAATATACAAATGCTTCCTATTTCAAGGATATGCATGATATTAGTCCAATTACTTCTGGATGATGTTATTATAGGATATTCTTGATGATCCATGTGTATTTTTTGTTCAGTGACCCCTATTGGGTCATTTGAGGTCATGCGAGGTCACCGTCACTTTTTTTGTCAATAACTCCCGAAATAATAAAGATAGAGAAGTAAAACAGACATCAATGTGTTTGTCTCGTCGAGACAGGTCTTCCCATATGCAACATGCCCTACTTGGGTCACCACTTGACCTTGACCTGAGGTCAAATTGTTAATTTGACTTAACAAGGTCACCATATATATCATTCAAAGTGCCTTGACAAGATAAACGCAATGGCGTAAACATTTTTCCGTTATATTTATTAAGTAAAAAGTTAATAGCAAAAACGATTTAGCAAAAAAACGGATTTTTTCTTTCTTTTTGACCTCTAGAGCCTCAAATATTGACCTTTGATCAAATCTGAAGACATTTTAGCGATTGCAAATGTCCCTGGCTGGCGTTTCCTTTTTTCCGTTTGTTTTTAACTCGCATCGTTTCTGAGATATATGGGAATTTCTGGAGCGATGTCCTAAAACAGGGACTTTTTTTGGGAAAATTTGACCTTTGATGACCTCTGGTGACCTCAATTTTGACCTGACCTAAAAGAACAAAAAATACTTTTGATAGAACATGCATGGAGCTATCAAATGCCTTTTTCCGTTTCTCGCTACGTAGCGTGGTTTTCGAGATCTCAGGGGGGGGGGGGCGGAAATCAACCCCCCTGCAGTTCGTGTTCGGCGCAAAGCCCCTGCATTGCGCGGGTTAAACTCCAGATTCGAAGAGACTGATCTGGTCCGACTCGGCATACCCAGTTTTTATATAGAGGTACTTATGGCGTATAGACGTATTCATCAGTTGAAGCCGCCAATTAGTCCATACCAGATCAGAAGAGAGTCTCTTTGGTTAAACGAATACATCAGATGCGATGGACAGTCTGTACTTGAAGAGAGCATGTACAAATGCGGAATTCGGTACGTTAGTGATGTTCTGGAGAGATGTACTGCAATATTATGAGCTGAAACAAAAACTCCCTGCACTTAGAGTTAACTTTTTGAGATATATGGGGGTAATCAGCGCGATACCAGCATTGTGGAAGGCTAAAATTAAAGGAACGACCAGGGAATTGGTAAATACCAATGACGAAACTCAATGTCACATATATGTGTAACTGTACATGGTAAGTGTATCAGTCTGCACAAGATGAGGACAAGAGGGTTTTACAATTTGGCTTTGCAAATATGTACACCAACTGCCCTGAGAAGTGAGAAGATGGGAATATGAGGGCATAGCTTCGCAAAAGTGACCCTACATTTTGTATCTTCCCTATGCTTGTACACGTTCAACCAGACTGCAGTCTTTCCAATTTCAAGTCATTCATCGGTATATCCCGACAAAAAGTTGTTACTTGTTACTTGCGACGATTAGGCGATACTCCAAGTTGCCCTAAATGCGGTGGAGTAGATACTCTAACCCATCACTTCTTCGTGTGTCGTATGGTTCGTTCTTTTTGGGAAAAGGTCTTTACATATATACATAGACATTATGCAGAACGGCTTCAACCCACCCTGCAAAATGTATTGTTTGGCCTGTTGAATGTATTGTTTGGCCTGTTGAATGTTCCGCATGTTTTCAACTTGTTAATTATTATTGGAAAGCACTATGTTCATACTTGTTATTTGCGAGAACGGCCTATTATGTTCCAGGTTTTTGTGTCGCATGTGTCTGAAATGTATGATACGGAAAAAAGGCGGCTGCTGGTTGTAGTAAGAGGACAGACGAATTTAGCCACAAATGGAGAATGTTCCAAGAATTAGAATAAGAGCGTGGCAATTGAATCACCGCTGCCAATTCATGGCATTCTAGAGTGTCTGTGTATATGAAGTGTGGATGTACGTAAGACGCAGGTGTGTTACAAAATACGGACAATTGTGTTACGATTAGACGTGTTGATATAGCCCCCGCCCATCCCTACCCGGGCTAATCCGGGACCGGCCCCAATATATTTTGCGGGGCCGGTCGGCCGGCCGGGCGCGCGGGCCGCCGGTCCCAGCTGGTCGACGGCTGGCGCGCCCGGCCGGTGGCGAGGGGTGCCGCCCCGCGAGGCGAGACCGCGTATTAACGCGAGGCGGCGCGAGCGGGGAGACCATGATAGGAGATGGCCTATATATGTATAATGTGTATAGACAAAGTACAGACCAGTGTATGTGTGTGTTTTGAAATAATGTGTTTGATTGAATAAATGTGTAAAAAAAACACATTCGTCTTATCACTAAGCATCTATCGGTAATTTTCAATTGGAAATCGGTTCACAATTGACAGAGGTAATTACTTAAAACTGTAACCACAGGCAGAATGTATCCCAAATGTATCGCAGTTACAGGTGCATGCGCTTCTATTGCGGATAATATTGCAGCTACCGGTACGAGACACCTTTCAAAAGGTGTGCCTTTTCAAGACGAGTGTCGGTATTATTTCAATTGGAAATCCAATGAAAATTGACAAAGTTATTGCTAATAATATGTTTAGCTCATGAACACACGACACGTTTCGGTGGCGGCCGGTCCAAATAGCGAACACGTTGTTCTATTACCCTGGCGAAAACGATGTGCGGTAGGAATACTAATGACGTATGCGAAACGTCACAAGATTTGTCCCTTTAAAATATAACCAAATATACCCAACGGTTTTTACGTTGCAACTCAGCAACTAGGTCGTTTTGGAAGCAAAAAATCAGATTTGGAGATTTCTCAGTACTCCCGACAATCTGGCTATCTCAGTTAAAAACTAATGTTAAAGGTGTACTATTCCCTTTAAAACATAGGCGCTCTGTTAACCCGCGAGTTACTGGGGGGGGGGGGGGGGGGGGGGGGCTATTTTTCGCCCCCCCCCCTCCCGTTATTTTGCAATAACTCCTAAACGAACACCGTTATCGTCACCAAACTTGCAGTACCTTCTCTCACATCAATTCTACACATGTTGGCAAACGGAAAATATGAGACTATGATAGATCAACCGGGAATGACGTCAGAGTGACGTCATGTTCTTCGGTTTTTGTTGCAAAATAATGGTTTACGGAAAACGCTGTCAAAGGTACGATAATTAAGATAAACTAAATTGTTTAAAATCAAATTACTGATAATAGACCGGGCTATCAAACTGCTGTCTCGGATTTTTGAGTTTTTTATAAAACAAAATTGAGAAATCCAAATACATTATTTTTTTTTTTAAATCAGGAAAAAATCAGAATTATCCAAAAACCGGAATATATGTGATCGAGACGTATGCGGTGAATATGTGTACCAAATTTAAAGTCGATATCTTTATAAATGACCGAGTTATGACCTTTAAATGACAAAAAATCGATCACTTCTCACAGCATTACTATGCATAAACTGCGTCCAGGTATGTCGGGCACGTAAAACTTTCGTCTCTAAATTCTGCCGGCCAGCAGGAATTGCGCGATCGGGTGGTGAGGTCAGGACCTGCGCAACAAGCTATGCTTAGCGTGGGTTCTGACCTCGGAAATTCATCCATACAAAAACATTCGGACTAAATTTATTATAAAAAAATGTAAAAAAAAACGCATTTCCATTTTTGCTTTTTACTTCTATTTGTATGGAACAAACAATGTTCCAAGGTCATTTTTCGCGTTCTAGACGAAAAACAAACCCATAAATATGTGTTACAACGCCTAATGACCGTAATCTGCAGTTTGACCTCGTGACCTCAGATGACCTTGACCTGACCCAAGGTCATAAACAGCTTATAAAGGTACTTAGAAGTGTCAGACACACGAATCATACCGATTTATCGACAGTTTATGCGTTTAATATCGCAATTTTGCGCGACAATTCCCTCCATCGAGACCTTTTGACACGGTCAAACATTTTGTACTTGACCTGACCTGTGACGTCATCGGTGACCCTGAGGTCAACAATGTTATGTTTCCCTCGATACATTTCCCAGGGCTATCGAATGCCGTTTGAATTTTTACATTCGGTCCAGTAGTTCCGGAGATCAGAGGGGGGGGTGGGGCAAAAAATAGCCCCCCGTCAGTAAGTCGCGTTATGAAATATACCCCAGTAACTCGCGGGTTAAGATGTTCGCACATGTGACTCATTTCTTCGCTGAAGTATCGGGTATTCCCGTGTAAAACGAGGGAAATACATGTTTGAAGTGTCAACCCGAGAGATGCTGGGTGCTTTCTTTGCCTCCTCCCTTTGTTTTTCGGCGATATCACAAGCCTTTGAATTTCGGCGATATCACAAGAACACAGAGCGGGAGCGACTTGAAACTTTGGATACATTCAGATGAATACCTAGGTCACGTGTGGATATTATTTGGTGTCATGCCATGTCAAGTCAGGTCACAGTGACGTCACAAACCCAACTATAGGGTCCGGATTTCATATCCCGGTCAAGCTAGGTCACAGTGACGTTACAAACCCAATCATAGGGTCAGGATGTCACATCCTGGAGCTATGAACAGTGGAAACGTTTCATAATACCTTTGGAATCATTACACTAAGCCTAATACCATAACGTAGGGTCACCGGAGGTCATTTGTCTTTGATCTGACCTCACCTTGACCTTATGCGATACTGAGAAGGAAATGGGCCAACATGGGTACAGATACTGATACAGATACATGTATTAGGACACCCCATAGTATGGACTAGTGCTAACCTGCCCGCTCCGCTGAACGATTACAGGTCAAGTGGTGGTGAAAGCCAGTGATAGGCAATTAGGGATTGATAACCCCTACTACCCGCGACACCTGTCGTACCTATAATACGTTTTTGTACCCGTCATACACCCGAAGTACCCGTCAAAAACCTACGGTGCCCACGTGATAACCCCGTTATAGCCGGCACTCACCCATTATACCCGTGGAACACCTATGGCACCCGTTATACACCCGTTAAACCCGTGAAAACTCCACCCCGGCTTAGCGTATATGTTCATTGATATATGCCGTACCGTATGTCGATGACCTTCGTTTCGCAGTGATTCCGTGGTTGCTTGACATTGGTTGTGGCACTGTAGCATCCGTGGTCGGATCTGATTGGCTTTCGACTGGAGTGAAGCGATGTAAAACTCGCATCCGTAAACTGTTTTTGTACGGTAAAATAATTATTAACCCCTCGATCATCATCATCATGGGTTGTATATTCCACCAGTGTGGTGCACTGATTCAACAACGGTAAGCATACCCACACTTTAAACACACTCTTTTAACCTGACACACTTTTAACTCGGCCACGCTCATCACACAGCTCCAGTTCGATCCTCTGTTTGTACAGCTCGTGTATGTACAATGTTTGATCAGAACTTGCCTCAATAACAAAGCCCTCCATTTGCACCTCATTTTGTACACGATCAGTAATTTGTACACCGTGTCGTTTTCCAACTGCCGCTCTGACCCCTTGCAGTGCTTCGCACTCAACAAGCAAATGTAGCAGAGTTTCACTCTTTTTCTCATAGAGTGGGCATTGGTCGCCCTGACCGGCGTGCCTTCTCACAATTCCTCCTGCCAGCCATGAATGTCCTGTGAGGAGGCGAATCCTGGCGGATATGGCATGCCTCATCAGCGGGCTGTACCTATTTTCTGTCCAGAAATTGGGGAGTGGCTTCCTCGGTACTACTGCTATGTCTGCCAGCCACCGCAGACTGACCTTGTTCGTAACAGCATTCTGGACTTCCTCCATGACCAATCGATCAAACGTCGTAAGTGATTTCTCGACACTGCCCCTTCAAAACGCCTATCTCAGTTTAAACACCCATTATAAAAGTGACTGATTTCCTTTAAATGTACAAAAAATGTAAGCTTCAGTCGCTACGTGTTCTGCTGATATTGCCAATGATTCAAGGGGGGGGGGGCACAATAGTCCCCCTTCCCGGCGCGGCGGCTCGAAGGTGGCCGGGAGGACCAGCGACTGTCAGGTTGATTATCGCCGATAGATGTTGGTGTCCAGCCCGCGTCCCATCTCGAAATATATTGCCCGTTTTCGTTTTCCTTGTTTTTCGTTTATTTACATATTGTCATGATGGGCTTTAGATGCTAGTGTGGTTATTAAATTGCCATTGCTTATGCTTCTTGGGTTCATTTGTCATCTTCTTCTTTCTGCAATTGTATTTTCAGTTTTGTTACTTTAAATGGAAATATTCACCCTTTTCCACAAAAATGGAGTTATTATTTGAAATCGATAGAACAGACCAAAATATATTGTAAATTGATCACATTTTGCATATAACATTCCTACCGAAAGATATTTCAAGTTATAGTTGTTAAGCTATCCACGCTTATAACGGTCGGTACTCAGCAAGTACTCGGTAACGAATTCAGTAAATTAGCCTCCCTACGCATTGTCATGAAGGTATGCAATATGCAATATGTCTCCTGCACTCTATCTTTTGCGAATATGTGCCAAACTTTTATGAACAATCAACAAGCATTTTAGAAGTGCATTGAAATCGGTAGTTTAGCTTGGCCCCGGACGCCGCCACCTATTTAGTGTAAGCGATTTGTTGAAAAACGAGAGGTATTCATCGTTGAACAGATTGCTACAAAAGCGTCGACAAAAGCGAGCTACAAATATGTCGCGTTTCGCTAGCGGAGAGGAAACACCGATCATGAACTCCGAAATAATTATATGTACTTGCTTTTTGATTGGTCCAAACTTCCAACTTTGAATTGGGGAATAATTTTATTTCATTCTTAAATTTAGATCACATCATAGTTATGCCATAACGGAAGCCTAAAAAATCGTTGCTAAACAAATCAAAAGGTGAATATTTCCCTTTAACTGATCCCACTTCACTCTTCAGTAGGTTGATATGGGCATGTAAAGCTGGTGCGGACAGGCATATTATTAGATAGACTGTAGTCAAATAGTTATGCCTAAGTATTAACTGTATTAGCTTTATTATATTTGATGGTAACGTTTGTTCTACCTGGGAGCGACGCAAGTTGCCACAATCTCCGACTATCTTCGCTAAACCCTCTCCAATCGAACAACAAGGTTTGTTTCACAATGGAAACACAATTCTAAATAGATAGATAGATAGATGTATATTCATCAAGGATCCACACACATGGTGGCTTTTCACCTGACACGTAGAACCAGTTAAAACATTGGACAAGTTGATACAGGCATCAGCCCAACGAACACGAAGTGACGAAGTGCGCATGACATACAGGGCATACACGACATACAGGACACGGAGCATTCAGTGGCGCCTCGACAGGATCGTGCGTTTCACATTCCCGCGGAACGATGACACATGTGGGTTACATTTGGTGCGGTTCAACATTGTGACTCCTCTGATGCACAGTCGGCGCTTCCCTGTCTCAGTTCGGGCTCGTGGCTGCGTTATTCTGTCGGCGTTTCGGGTGCTGTGCTCATGTACCCCTGTCATGTAAAGAATAGTGTTATCCAATGTTCAACCAACCTTCGGTTATATCCACTGTCTGCAAGACTGCTACTAATCAAAACACGCTGGAGCTGCGGGGTATCGATCACCGTTCCTATCACATGCTAAGCGAGCGCTCTACCACTTGAGCCCCTGTTCAGCGTTCCGCATTCCGGTGACAACTTTACTCTTCCTACAGGTGTCCAGGTGTGTGCTACAGGTGTTTGTTGGTGTTCCATCGATGCCAGCACCGACCACGGCCCAGTTACCGTTCACCCACGACCCAGTTACCGTTCACCCACGGCCCAGTAACCGTTCACCCACGACACAGTAACCGTTCACCCACGGCCCAGTTACCGTTCACCCACGACACAGTTACCGTTCACCCACGGCCCAGTTACCGTTCACCCACGACACAGTTACCGTTCACCCACGACCCAGTTACCGTTCACCCACGACACAGTTACCGTTCACCCACGACCCAGTTACCGTTCACCCACGGCCCAGTTACCGTTCACCCACGACCCAGTTACCGTTCACCCACGACACAGTTACCGTTCACCCACGGCCCAGTTACCGTTCACCCACGACCCAGTTACCGTTCACCCACGGCCCAGTTACCGTTCACCCACGACACAGTTACCGTTCACCCACGACCCAGTTACCGTTCACCCACGACACAGTTACCGTTCACCCACGACCCAGTTACCGTTCACCCACGGCCCAGTTACCGTTCACCCACGACCCAGTTACCGTTCACCCACGACACAGTTACCGTTCACCCACGGCCCAGTTACCGTTCACGATCAGCTCAACTGAAGTATCATACACTCGCCAGCAGTACAACACTAGAGCAAGAACGTAATAGTGCAATCAGTTTTTCCATCATTTTATGGAAGTTGTAATTAATTCATAATTTTCATGCTCTCATCATTTTCTTGCTAACATATCTCACATACATTTTAATATAACTAGGCAATACGGTATAATTTGTGCTAGTTCTGTTCTTGTCCCGTTCCATTTCGTTCTCCTCCGTTCCCGTTCCGTTCCGTTCCCGTTCCGTTCCGTTCCGTTCCGTTCCGTTCCGTTCCGTTCCGTTCCGTTCCGTTCCGTTCCGTTCCGTTCCGTTCCGTTCCGTTCCGTTCCGTTCCGTTCCGTTCCCATGCCATTCCCGTTCCGTTCCCGTTCCGTTCGCGTTTCATTCCCTTTTCACAGCGAGTCTGTCTCGCATTTGACACGAGCCCATCCCAAGACCACTCTTAACACGGCCCGATGCCGTTTCGCATTTGACTCACCCTCAGCTGGTCCCCACATCGGCCCTCTCTGGTCGGCTCTGTCTCGCCAATGCCTCACTCCCCTTCACCTGTTCTAGTCCCAGCAGTGGCACTGTGCCTATGTCCCAGCAGTGGCACTGTGCCTATGTCCCAGCAGTGGTACTGTGCCTATGTCCCAGCAGTGGTACTGTGCCTATGTATGTCCCAGCAGTGGCACTGTGCCTATGCATGTCCCAGCAGTGGCACTGTGACTATGTCCCAGCAGTGGCACTGTGCCTATGTCCCAGCAGTGGTACTGTGCCTATGTATGTCCCAGCAGTGGCACTGTGACTATGTCCCAGCAGTGGCACTGTGCCTATGTCCCAGCAGTGGCACTGTGCCTATGTATGTCCCAGCAGTGGCACTGTGCCTATGTCCCAGCAGTGGCGCTGTGCCTATGTCCCAGCAGTGGCACTGTGCCTATGTAGTTCCGTCAGTCGTTGAACCCTCTGCTACTATTGATAATATCGTTTCACTAGTACTATGTCTACATCTAGTACTACGAGCAAAATTGTTTGTCATCAGTCAAGTCTCTCGTGTTTTCACACATGTCACGTTGTTTGTTTGCATGAGCTGGATGTGGTAAGACTCGACCACGTCGGTTTTGCGTTATGACGGCTCGCGGAAGTCCTGATCCTTTGGCTTTCGCCGCTGATAAATCCCGGCAGTGCTTGTGGCGCCGTTCCTAATTTTAACGACGGAGCGATCGGGAGTTTGTGTGTGCTAAACGGCGTGTTTGTCGGCGCACGTGTCAGCCAGCGTGAACACTGCGGAGACCGGCGGCCAGCGTGAACACTGCGGAGACCGGCGGCCAGCGTGAACACTGCGGAGACCGGCGGCCAGCGGCGTATGGTGGCCGCAGTGAGCACAATTTGGCAAACAAAAACGTAGAAATGCAATTGAAAAAAATGCCCGTCAGAAAGAAGAAACCTGGAAAGCAATGTCCATAAACTAATAAAATGTGACAATTGTTGAACTTAAAGGAAATAGTTCACCTTCGGAAAATGTATCAGAACAGGATTTTATTATATTTTTTAATACAATTTCTTTTTTTCTTTTCAAAAAAGGTCCTACATCGCGCCAATTCAGGACAGAAGGTCGTAAATTATTAAGTTTATGGTGTGCATTATTGGTCTGCGCATGCTCCCTGCAGTGCTGGCACTTTCAGATGGTACGGTATATCATATATGCGCCGCATTTCTTCGCCAAAAAGTCAAATATCTTCGGCTGGAGAGTCTTTTCAGACAAGAACAGTTGCAGATAGGGATTTCTCAACACGGGCTACAAAACTGCTATTTCAGTTAAAAAACCCATGTTGAAGGTGAACTATTTCCTTTAAAGGATAGCGATTTCCAGGCATGCATGTTCAACATATTATATTTGCCATCTATAATGTAAAATATCAGCTTTCATGACAGCCGGGTATGTAATGCTCGCTAAACAATCCAGCATATTCAGCTTATAATCAAAACCATGGCTAAAACATACCGTGGATCCTCCAAGGATCCTACGCATCAATTTTCGTAGAGCCCTTAATATCTAAAGCAGACGATATCTCATGGGTGCGATCCATGGACGACAGAAATCCAGAAAACCAGCGGGACGATCACGGTGAACCAACATAGGCCGTGAACATATTGATCCTGTGCTTGCAGTTCCACACGATGGCGAAGAACGGTCGATCCAACGTGAACTGGACGGGAAACGTTGATGTATAAAAGAGCACGACGCCGGCTCCGGCTGCCTCAGTGCCCTCTTCCGTAACTTCAATGGAGACCTTGTGTATTATCGCGCTGACGTGCAGCTTCGAAGTGACCATGTTTCCGAGATCGGCGTCAGGAGTGAACAATCGTTTGATCCCCAGCTCTGGAAACACTTCCTGCAGTTTATTGTAACTGGTTTGTATCTTGAAACGCGGCATCGCGACGTTTACAGAGGTGTTCTGCAGCTGGTCGGCAATGTTGGCGACATCCAGCGAATCCAAAGAGTTCCTGAGAGCTTTAACCGCTGCCATGCCTCGTTTTAGCGGCCTCAAGAGCAGCATGCTGTAGTCCGGGTCCTTGTACTGGAGAGAAATGGCGTCATACGTACTCATGTTCTTGTAGGGCACCTTCGTTTCCAACTTCATCATGTCGACCGTCTTCTCGCCGGAGGCAGTGAGGAACTGTCCTGATTCGGTTCTGTTGAACCTTTCATGCCACTCTCCCTTGAAGTACAGGGCACTGACCAATGCAAACGCAGCACCTTCTAATGCGAGTGGCGCGACTAGTTTGGGAATGAGGTTGTTAGTGGTGTTGGCCACTGCAGTATTGATTGCTTCAGCTCCTTGCTTTGCTGTGGAGAACTTCTCAACTTTGGATGAGTAGTAAGCTGCGAGGGTGCATGTATAGCTGGGTAGGATGCTGAATCCCGTTTTCACGTAGATGCCGTTGAAAACTTTGGTGTTGACAGTACTTTGGCCGGAAGTCAGATCAGCGATGGCAGCCTGGTAGCCCAGAAAGTTCTCATTTCCTCTTATACCCAGCACGGGTGTCATCTGTGAAATGAACAATCAGCTTTATCGTAGCATTCATAGACATAGGAGTATTTAGCTACGCCTGGGAGAAAACCACCATTGTGTTGACCAAATTAATTTCCGTTGCCTTGTTATCATCCATGTGTTCCTGACGAGGTACTTGGTTCATGGTTGTTAAAGAGAATAGTTTACCTTTAACATGGGGGTTTGAACTGAGATAGCAGATTTGTAGAGCGGATCGAAACATGGGTTGGGGTGAAATAATTACCTCGCTACGCAAGTAATTTCGACACAGGACTAGCGAGCCCCTTTTAGAAGACTGTTTCGGGTCCGCGAAACTTCACAACGGTTGTTTACGTTACAAGCAGCCTGCGTATATATGCCTTAAGTCCGCCATTATTGTGTGCAGTAGCTTCCATATCCAAACTACCATATGCATGACGTCATATATTGTTATTCAATTAAGTTTTAAGGCCATGAAAAAGAAAAGAGAAACATGACTATTTAACGATGGATATCCATCTATCGTCCAAACAAATGTCATATTCGTTTTTTCAGCTCAAAATACCCCGCATAGCCAAATTTCAAGACTTTTTCAAGGTGACCCTTTAACACGCGCCCTGGATGGCTTCTGATAATTACACGACCTGGGGGGGAGGGGCGGATTTCGCTCCCCCTATGATCTCAAAACCCACGCAACGTGGTGACAAGCGGAAAACGACGTTAGATAGCTTGAGACAAGCTCTTTCGAAAGTATTTCGTTCATTTTTTTTTCTTCTCAGGTCAATATTGAGGTCACCAGAGGTTATCAAGGGTCAGAATTTCAAGTTTTAGGACTTCGCTTCGAACATCCCCAAATATCTCGGGAACTATGATAGTTAGCAGCAAACAGAAAAAAGCAATCGAAAGCCCTTGACAAATGCAATCGACATAGGTGTCCCCCAAATTTCATCTCAGGTCAATAGTTTAGGCTCCAGAGGTCATCAAATGTCAAAAAGGTGATTTTTTTTGCAACACAGTTTTTCGCAAATAACTTTTTACCTAATACAGATAAAGCAATAGTTTTTTACGCTATCGTGTTTGTATTGTCAAGGCGCTTCGAAACGTATTCATGGTGACCGGGTTAGGTCAACTGAGAAATTTGACCTCAGATCAAGGTCAAGTGGTGACCCAAGTTGGTCATGTTGCATATTGAGAGACGTGTCTCGACAAAACAAACCATTGGTACCATTTTCTCTTCTTTATCTCCATTATATCGATAGTTATTGACAAAACAGTGTTGGCGGTCACGAAATTGAGATAATCAAATTGTTGGTATCTATGACCTTATGAAATCCTGCATGATTGAAACCGATCTGCCTAAAATTGTGGCTGTGGTACTACTGCAAACGTTTCGGAGTTGCGGTCATCACGTGACCTGGTCTGGTGACCTGACCTGAGATGACCCGAGGTCAAACATTTTACATAATATGGGAAGTTAATTGCTGAACAGGTGTGCAAATAACGGCGGCGCTGTGCGCCGCCGTTTTTGCGCTATCCTTTAAAAACCGGAGGGGGGGGGGGGGGGGGGGTGGATTTCGCCCCACCCTCCAGGGCGCGTGTTAAGTTACTTTAAAGGGAATGTTTCACCTTTCTGAAAGTTGTCAAATATACGCTGGTTGTAGTCGAAAATATGAAGTAAGTGCTGCTGAAAACGACGGTGATATTATCTCGAAAAGTCACTTAACTTTCTACAAATGCAGCATTGTCGTGCGCAGCTGACAATGACCTTTCTCTGCGGTGAGCGCTAGCGACATCTATGATCCGACCCCGGCGGTAGCGGAAAGCGCGGCCCGCAGTACACCACGCGAGGTCACGGGCTGAACGTCAACACGAGCAGATGTAGTGGGCATTTTCCCTCACCCAAAGGGCATGCTGGGTCTGACATACCAAAATACATAGACCAATACCACAGCTATGCCTTTGCAAGCGCGAACATGCGGAGAAATTAAGTTATTAAATTTGGTTACCTCTACACCAGAGTTTGATTTTAGAGTGTGACATGTTATGCAAACTACATCTATAGGAACTCGAAGTTCTTCTCTTTGCTGGCTTCACACTGGTTAAAAATGATTTCCCAGCATTTTCTTCTTAAAAGCTGTTTGTCGACATTGTCAAAACGCAAACAAAAAGGGCTGTGATCATAGGTGTACACAAGGGGGGGGGGGGCAAACGGGGCAATTGCCCTCCCCTGAAGGTCTGTACGTGCCCCCTTTGGTCGAAAAAATGAATGATTTTGTATATTTTTTTAGAGAAAATGGTGAAAATATGCCCTTTTAAAAATATAGTGGCCCAAATCCGGTGAGTTTTTTGAGGTGGGGGTACTTTATGCCCTCCTGAGCAATAATTGCCTCCTCCTGGAGTGAATCCTGGGTACGCTACTGCTTGTGATTGGAAGGGGAATAATATGATTTAACTCGAGAAGCCAGCATTTACCTCGTCTCTGGTGGTACCGTTGGCTGCCAGCCAGACCTGTGTCATCAGGGTGGACATGACGAACGGAGAGATGGCCTCGTTTTTGCTGAGGTCAGTTGTCAGCTCCTTCATCAGCTTCAGGTCCAAGTCTCTGGGCACCAGGCCTGATCCCATCATCGGTACCAGCATTGCCAGCATCCAGTTGAAACCTTTGGACCAAAGTATTTTTCGTCCGAGAAAGTGTGTTTTAACCCTCGCCCTACGGGAGCTTTTTTCACCTTCGCCCTACGGGGGGTCCTAAAAAGACCCCCTGTTAAATTCCAAACCGAGCAACATAGAGAAAGCGGTAAGAACCAACATGTTGCATGTCATGTTTGGAATCTAACGGTATGCAATTTTTTAGGTTTCGAGTCAACGAGTAACCTTCCAGGTCAAATGAATGACCTCGATCGACCACGTCCAGAACAGCGATCTTGCTCTGTCAGAAAACCTCAAAATGAGAAATTGATAAATGTAAATAAAAAGGCATGTTCCTAGACCAGTTTTATCTCAGAAATACAGAAAAGGTAATTATTTATTCGTATCTGGTCAAAAAAGTCAAAAAAGTTATTACAAAAATTACGTCATGAATTTCTTACACTCAGGGAGCCATCACTTAGTCAAAAATAAAGATATTTCTTTGAAATTTGGTTTGAGTATTGACCATACTCAGTTCTCTCACATATATTCCGGTTTTTAACATCTTTTAAAATTTTGATTTTGTGGTGATTTTTCCCAATTTTTTTTGTCTCCCATTTTGGGGATTAAAAGCCCAACATTTCGAAAATCCGAGACTGCCATTTGAAATAAAATGAAGTTTTATATATTTGGTTAATTTTGTCTGCAATTTTTTTCTTCAAAACTCTGTTTTCTATGATTTTCCAAACATTTATCGTTTAACCACCAACATGACATGACTTCATCAAAACATCATTATTTCCTAATTTTTTCAATCAATTTCAATCAAATTGTTTACAGCATACGTATAATTATTGCATACTTAGCTACTGAAAAGTTCAGCAAGATGCGCCGCATGTCTAAAAAGTTATGCAAGAAAAACCTCGGGGGGGGGGTCGTTTTAGGGCCCCCGTAGGGCGAGGGTTTAAAGCAAGACACCTTATCGTCAATTTAGCCTGTGAATCACTCTAACAATTTTCTATTCATTTTTGATCTACCAGCTGCTATAATGAATTGGAAGCACATCGTCCGAGGTTTGTATGGTGATTGAACAAGATATCTTTCTAAAGAAAAGCTGTCATGAAACCATTTAAAATAGTCATTGAACGTGAAAACATCTTAAATGATCAGTATTTTGGTGGATTGTAAGAACGAGAATATCACAGTTTTACATTTCCGGGAGGAGCAATATGTGTTATCCTTTAATCTGAATTACCTACTTTCACTAAACAAACAGTACCGTGCAATAGAAAATGGTCATTAATGGCACAATCCCCTTTGCCACACTACCATATGCTACAATATATGAGTACATAACGCATTGCCCGATACTTACCTGGTATGAAACATGTCATTTCTGGAAGAAGAAAAAAGGTGTATTATCTATCCCGCACATTCAATCAAATTTCATAAGTGGTTTAGGGCAATCAAGAAAACGACAACAGAGGTCCAATGTATCATTTCTAAAGAACATTGTTTTTGCTTGCCAATATTCAAATTATTGTTTATTGCAAACAAAGTTATGCATTGTTGTGCCAAGTCCCAGTCACAATTCCCAAGTCGCAGAACCAAAATGTGCCTTTTCTTTTAGAATATCCTAATTTTCCCATCAGCAACTTTTTTATTATAAATTATGAATCCGAGTACTTACCTGGTATAAAACACACCATTGTTGGCAAATTCGCTATCCTCTTTCGAAGTATGCAGATTCAAGAGTGGCTAAATTATTGACAACAACACATGTACACTCTTCTAAGCCAGTTGAAGTGCCTCGGGAAGACTATGTGAGCCTCTTGTATATACCCGCACGGACACGGGCCGCACGAATAGGTCCGCCGCGCGGTGCTGGTTAAATAGGTTCCCAGCTATGGGCAGGGGCGGATGTGAGAGAGTTTGGGACAGACGCGTCACTAGAACCATACAATGCAGGCAATTATCAGCACAAAATAATATAAATGCGTACAATATTTGTGTAGTCCGACTCTCTATATTGCGTTACTTTGTCCGTTTATGGACGTCTAGTCCCAGAGGCGTTCCCTCTATAGTGCCGATACAGTGTCTTTCCCCGCAGGAGTCGGTTGCTGGAGACGTTGCTGAACAGTGGTGATGAGAGAGCTGTCAAAATTGAGCGCCAGCCGGATCGGGTCGGCTGATGCAAACTGACAAGTTTGACCTGACATTTCAATGGATTTTCAACAGTAGGTATGTTGCAAAACATGGAATAGAAACTTCAGGAACACCGCGTCATCATTGCTTTGCAGGATGGCGCTTTCCACTAGAAATGCATCAACACAAAAATGGCAGAATGCCATATCTCTCTCCTCAAAGTCATCATTAGTATTGCGCCCATAAAGCCGAACGGTGGCGGTACAATTTGCCAAGGTAATAAGAAAAGGGATATTGCAAACAAGCACGTCTGAATATCCTTGCAGAACTGTACAGATGAGATGATCTCATTTTAGTCACAATCATTACATAAGATGCAGCAAAATTCTACCAAATCGGCCATTTAACTTGCCAGTGGCCAGGTAAATAAGGGTGTCGAAGAACTTAAAGGGATATTGCCACCTCCGGAGGATTTCTAAAAAGCAACTTAAATGAATGGTGGGGATCAACCATCGTTTATGCTCAAGCTCAAACTTACTCCTGCAGCACCTAAAGCAGGGTATCGGCAATTTATTTCTCTATTTATTTGTGACTCCAAAACGTTGGTCCCAGCTGTGCTCAGTACTAGATTCATGATGGCCGCTCTCATCCAGTTTGGCTGCGAAATTGGCGCCCGCCCAAAGCCGAAGCGTCTGAATTTGCCAAGACTTGACCTTGAAAACTCTATCTGTGTTATAAGGTATTGGTCACAAATCTCCTACGGCCCCAAAGTCGAGCCATAACCATTATTGCTGTTTTATTCCTGTTTTATTATGAAAGAGGCTAAGGGTTGTTGATGAAAGGGTTGTTAACAAATTTGATGTTGATGAAAGGGTTGTTGAAAATATAATTAACTGTATACGGTGATGTTGAGTTTGCAATATTCAAAAGCAAATCACAGTCCGCAATGAAGTGATTCTAAATAGTGATGAGGCGACTCCAATTTTACGAATGTGTGCCAATCATGAGTGGTGCAAATATATTTTTTTTACCTAATGGGGGAGTTTCGGGAACCAAATTTTGCAGGTGAAATCGGACACGCATAATCTACCGATACACACCAAAAACTCCATATTGGTCTGCGAGGTGGCAATATCCCTTTAAACAACTCCAAAGCCATCGAAAAACAGGTCCGGAGATGTCCGTTAAAATGTAAACATGCTCAACATCGTTCACAAAGCAGCTTCATTAAGGACATATCGCCCAAAGAAATATAAATCAATATTGTCGATAAGACATGTACTTGGATCCTGGGATCCAGTTGAGATCCGGATCTCTGTATCCTGTGTCCCAGGATCCACATGGGACACCAGATCCAGATACACAATAAGCCGAGGGATCCACAAATATCCCAGATCCTGATATATTGTATGCCGAGGGATCCACTGGGATCCCAGATCCAACTTCGGGATCCAGGCACGCCGGTAGGGACCTACTTCTTGCTAATTTTATCATATAGGAGAACTCCTTACAATCTCTATGTTTGCTAATAGGTACAGTCGGTTTACTAATGATCTTCCCTTGCCACTTCGTGGCGCTACGGTCGCGATAGGCACAACAAGGTGATTTCCTCACAGTATCCGGCGTGGGCTTACAACTCTCCGATCAGAGGTGGTCTCAGGGTCGAGATGCATCAGTGCACTCAAGTGGGGAGAGAATCAGGTTTTTCGAATATTGTGATTTTATTTGAAGGCGTAGAATAGTGAAAAGTAACAGAGAGCTGCCTATGTGTAGGCCGGAGATGTACTGCTTATTTTTTCAGGGATATCTATTGTTGTTATGAAACGCTGCTAGGTTTTACCGATCTACAGTAGTACCTACATTACTTTGGCAGTGACCTGTACTAATTATCTCCATAGTACATACTACATACGCAAAATATAAACCACACATTTTAATGTCAGTCCCTGCATGTTTCAAGATCTGAGGCTCGTTTAAATTAGAGATCCACTGAGATCCCAGATCCTGAAGCATTTGACGCCGAAGGATCCAGGAGGATCCCATATGCATTATATTTAGGGGGTAACGTCTTTTGGTGGAAAAGGTACCCCCATTTTTTCCCGCGGATTTGGACCGGTCACCTTTTTTTTGGCATTCGAGCTTAAGAAATTCACTTGAAAAAAAATGTGGATTTTTTTTCCGAAAAAAAATATTTGTATTTTTGGGGGTCTAAAACACAACATTGTGAAAATCCGAGATAGCCATTTTGAAGAGAATATCATTTCCTTTCTTTTGACGTTTTTTGTGCAATTTCCTTCACAACTCTATTTTCTACGATTTTCAATCACTTATCGTTTTTCCACCAAAAACGGCATGCCATGACGTCATTAAAACGTCATTATCTCCCAAAATATTACACCAATATTGGCATTTTGTGCAAAAAGACGTAGAATTGATGCAGCATAGGGTACTGCAAGTTTGATGTTGATATCTATTATAGTTTTCAAGTTATTGAGAAAATCCGGAAGGGGCAGATTCTGCCCCCCCCCCCCCTCCCTCCCCAGCGGGACGCGGGTTAAGTGTCACTGGGGCTGCTTGAATTGCATCAGGTGCGCTGTTTTATCTATCATTATTAGCCCCGTTTACATAGCAGTTTGAAAACAGTGGAACATTGTCTACTAATAGCGGAGCATGAAGGTTTCTTTCACTATCACATGATTACGGCGCCAGTGCATCAATTTGCCGTCTGCTGTTGTGCATCACATTGATCGTATAGTTGTTGCAGCCCAGGTATTGCCTTTACTGGTGTTGTTTCCGTGGTATTATACAGAATTCACGGCAGGTGCTGGTCGCGAAAATAAGTGCCCGTTAACTTGGCTAAAATAAGCTCCTCCCACGTTTCGAGCTGCATGACTTATGGTACGGTGCACGACACAGCGGGTCATTTTTAGGCACCGCAAGCACTTCCTAGATGCCTGAGGCATGTACTATGTGGCATGCGAACATATGTTCGACAAAATACTAATGAGAGCGCCGGTATATTGGTGGAACATTGTGTTATTGGTGGTGTTGTATGGTACCGGTATGATACTTTCCGAAGATCTTGCAGTTCTAGTTCTTATTCGCAAAAAAGCGGCAACTGCCGGCGGGAAAAAGTAAATCGGTTGCGCATATGGAAGCGTAGCAGTCTTTGCAAAAGCTGCTACGCTACCAAATGAAGGTCACAATGCCGGAAGAAAAAAATACTCCGCTCTGGATGTTTGGGCTGTTAACAGTACTTATAGAGCAGATTTCGAATGAAAAGGAACCAAGATCACTCTTACACCATGTTTGAGCAAATTGGATCAAATCTCAGTCGGGTGTAGTGGTGATATCTACTCAAACGAGCTTAATGGGAGATGTTCCACAATTAGTGGACAATAGCCCCGTTTACATATCAGTTTCAAAACAGTGAAACATTGGTCACTAATAGTGGAGCATGAAGGTTTCTTTCACCATCACATGATCACGATTACGGCGCCAGTGCGTCAATTTACCGTCTGCTGTTATGTATCACATTGGTCGCATGGTTGTTGCAGCCTAGGTATTGCCTTTGTTGGTGTTGTTTCCGTGGTATTATACAGAATTCGCGTCAGGTGCTGGTCGCGAAAATAAGTGCCCGCTAACTTGGCTAAAATAAGCTCCTCCCACGTTTCGAGCTGCATGACTTACGGTACAGTGCACGACACAGCGGGTCATTTTTAGGCACCGCAAACACTTTTTAGATGCCTGCGGCATGTACTATGCGGCATGCGAACATATGTGCGACAAAATACTAATGACAGCGCCGGTATATTGGCGGAATATTGTGTTATTGGTTGTGTTGTTGTATGGTACCGGTATGATACTTTCCGGAGATCTTGCAGCTCTAATTCTTATTCGCGAAAAAGCGGCAACTGTCGTCGGAAAAAGTAAATCGGTTGCGCATATGGAAGCGTAGCAGTCTTCGCAAAAGCTGCTACGCTACCAAATGAAGGTCAAAATGTCGGAAGAAAAAATACTCCGCTCTGGATGTTTGTGCTGTTAACAGTACTTATAAAGCACGATTTAGAATAAAAGGAACCAAGATCACTCTTACACCATGTTTGAGCAAATTGGATCAAATCTCAGTCTGGTGTAGTGGTGATATCTACTCAAACGAGCTTAATGGAAGATGTTTCACAATTAGTGAACAATGTTCCACTATTTTGAAATTGCTATGTAAACGGGGCATTTTGAAAGAAAGAGATACATGCAAACTTCAAATTCAATCACTCGAGAGAAGAAAAAATCCGTTTTCATGAAATGTTCTCCTAAGATCATTGTGTTTCAGGTTCAGTGCAGGGAACACGCGGGGGTATACTTGTATTGAATACCCCTCCCAGATTCCTGTGGGGGGGAATTTCCCCTGATGCCCCCCCCCCTCCTGGATCCACCAGTGTCAGCAATTACCGTCAAGGGGAGCCTCTGCCAGACATTTTCCAGACAATTCATTTTCCCATTTTCCAAATTTGTATAAGCAATTGCGAAAGTTGTGTCATGCCGCGAAGCGGCGCGAAATTTTGCTTTTTTAGTGTGGATAGCTGGATTTGGGTTGCTGCAAAGGCAATTTTTAGGATTTTACGATAAATTGGGAACGCGCGGGGGTGGGGGACATACTTATATTGAATGCCCCACCAGATTCCTGTAGGGGGGGGGGGGGGGGGGGGGGGGTGAGGGCATGCTGTGCAAAACTTGTCTCTCTATCTTTCATGTGACCATAATTTGATTGGCTTAGGTGCGCCGTTTTACACATCTTTTTCCTGTTTATAGTGGCGATCGTTTTATCGATATCAAAACAAAAAACAGGCAAAGAAATATAAGTGAAAATTCTACTAAAAGGGCTCCAGTTGTGAATTGTATCGTATCCAACAATCAAACCAATAGCTTCTTTCCGTAAGAAAAATGTGTTTGACATTCCAAAACAGTAGGCACACTCCAGGTAGTCAGAGTAAAGGCGGCCACACACAGCGCATTCGGTGGCCGATATCACCCTTCGAAATTCCGCCTCGGAAAATCGCGGCGACACCGCGGAATATCGTCCTTGTTCTGACGGATTCGGCGTTGTCTGCTCGCAAGATTCCGCCCCGCCGACCTACAGCATGTCGCAACCTGTGCCTACAGCCTGTCCCAAGGTAACTTAATTATGTTCATTTTTCGACGAAGGTGTAAGTTTATAACCACGAAACCTTTACATAATACATTTCACAACGGCAAAAACATGCTGTGCAAAATGTGTACCTCTATCTTGCATAGATTTGCCATTGTTAGCCTGATACATTTGTGTTGTCTGCGATTCCGCGGCGTTGAGTTGCGAAACAAAGCTCGTACGGACCAGCTTTTTCCGCCATTCCGCCAGCGGACACTCGGTGCGTTTGGCTTGCGTTTTTCATCGTTGCGGCTGACGCAAACGCGAAAAGTCCCTGAAGATGCGCGGAAAGTCGCAGCGATATCGCGGCCTCCGCGCGCCGAATGGCCCAGTGTGCGGCCGCCTTTACAGTTACATATGTATACAGTTATTATTATCGTATGTACTATTGAGCGCTGACTGCCACCGGCCATGGTGATTTACTATCCGAAGTTAATGTATATGAAAAACTACATTGAATTCAATGCTTGTCATCATACCGAGATGTGCAACCAGCAAAGGAGTTACCTGAGGCTTAGCTCCACTAACGGTCTGGTTCTAATATTAAAATTTCGTTTTCCACGACCGAAAATTTAACTTTCCACGCCGATTTGCGGCGTCACATCGGTGGTCATTGTCATCGTCTTCGGTTTGTCGTAACGCTGAATTGAATGAATAGCAGCGTTTTACGTTGTTATCTTCTACACGGCCCACCGTCTATATTTCTGGGTTTTATCAGACAAACCCGTAAACAAATCGCGCCGCTTCGCGGAGTTAAATAACAAGTACCTACTATAACATGAAATCAGCATTAAATATGCTGCAAAGGCTTACATACACGCATACAAAATGGGGGACATTTTTCTCGTCATTTCAGCCCCCCCCCCTCAAAATGATCGGCGACGCCCCTGATCAGTGCGACCTGTGGTATTCACTGTGTGACTGAATTATGCTGCATCCAGATCAGATGGAAGCAATCGATGCGCTACTATTTCAATATGGTAATTTGACGCAGTCGCAGGTTTTCTGAATCTGACACCACCACCTCTATGAGGGTCAAAGGTGTGGTCGTCTTGATCGTCTGTTGGAGATACCAATAGATTGATTTCGCTTGATTACAACAGCTGTCATGTCAAGTGGAAGCATTTTTATATAAAATATCGTTCAGTACAGGGACGTAACCACTAGATAAAATGCGATTCTGCTGACGACCCGACCCCCCCCCCCCCCCCCAGTCAACAACATCTCGCTGACGGCTGACGGCCCGCTACCCTCCCCTCCCCCTCAACAACTTTTTGGAAATACGTCACTCACTGGATTTGCCCCCCCCCCCCCATAAAATCCGCCCCTGGGTCACACCGCTGGTGCCTCCTCCCAGCCGTAACGCTGCCATTGGTCCTATTGCCCCCCCCCCCCCTTATCATCCGTCTGCGGGCGCCAGTGGACCTGGCGGACCTTTCGGGCTATACAGACTTGGCGAACCACTATGCCGATGGTGTAAGTTGTCTCAATACCATTTTACCCCTAATATTCATTATTTTTGTTGAAATTTTGACAAATAATTTTGAGGAAAAAAAATATTAATATTGTGAATGGTACATATATTTGTCCTTATTTATCCTACAGCTAAGTTACCCTATTTCCCTCTCACACAAATATGTTGTCTTATTTTCTAAAGACTATTTGTGAATTATTTCCTCAACTATCAGCGTGTTGAGCTGTCCTATATTTTGAATATTGCTGAATGACATTACTCGTCTTCAACAGTGCTTAGCGACGGAATAGTTAACTACGATCACAATGGTGAAAGTACCCACCTTAACCTATGGAATGTTAAGGAGGGTGATTGTCTTGGCAGCATACTCCAGCGTAGTTAATGCATAAAGGTTTCGTGCATAATTGTATGATGCATGCATCACAAAGTAGAGTCAAAACGCTGGAGCTGCGGGGTATCGATCCCCGTACCTCTCACATGCTAAGCGAGCGCTCTACCACTTGAGCTACAGCCCCACGTCATGTAACATTTCGGTTGTCTGGCCGGTCCCAGATCTCCTAGCCATTCAAACACTAACCACGCCCAAAGTCACTTTCACCCCCGGCCCCGCCTCCGTTCACGGTCAGTGTAATCTCACGCACCTGGCGTCAGCAGTGGACTCTCTCACACTCACCGGCAGGCACCCCGCTGACGGAACGTTCGTCGCTGTCGCCGTGGACCGGGTATGCCCACACTTAGGTACTCCCTGCACAGGGAAACATAGGTATACTACAATACTACATGCTTGTATGGGCATTTATTTTAGTTCTTTAGTGGATTATTGGTGTTAACAGGGGACGAATTTTGATCTCGGTCATTTCCTTAATACTCACTTTGGTATTTTCCAGGATGGGGCCGGACTTAGGTCTGAAGCAGCCTTGGTGAACTCTGCCCGAAACCCCGCTCAGTCTGGTCAGCCTTGGTGAACTCTGTCCGAAACCCCGCTCAGTCTGGTCAGCCTTGGTGAACTCTGTCCGAAACCCCGCTCAGTCTGGTCAGCCTTGGTGAACTCTGCCCGAAACCTCGCTCAGTCTGGTCAGCCTTGGGGAACTCTATCCGAAACCCCACTCAGTCTGGTCAGCCTTGGTGAACTCTGTCCGAAACCCCGCTCAGTCTGGTCAGCCTTGGTGAACTCTGCCCGAAACCCCGCTCAGTCTGGTCAGCCTTGGTGAACTCTATCCGAAACCCCGCTCAGTCTGGTCAGCCTTGGTGAACTCTGTCCGAAACCCCGCTCAGTCTGGTCAGCCTTGGTGAACTCTGTCCGAAACCCCGCTCAGTCTGGTCAGCCTTGGTGAACTCTGTCCGAAACCCCGCTCAGCTCAGTCTTTAGTGGATTATTGGTGTTAACAGGGGACGAATTCGCCATCTCGGTCATTTGCCATTATCATCTCGAATTTGCCATCTCGGTCATAAACGGCGGCACGCAGCGCCGCCGTTTTTGGCACAGCTGTTCGTGCATCAATTGCCCACATAATGCAAAAAAAAAATACTCTGGTCATCTCAGGCAGGTCACCAGACCAGGTCACGTGACCCCAACTCCAAAAAAAAATGTGGTCGTACCACTATCACAGTTTTTGGATGATCGGTT
>JAXIVJ010008690.1:0-54362 GCA_036785665.1 Chirona hameri
CCTACCAATGCCATCTCGGGGCGTGCTGGTTTAATTCATTAGCAAGGCCACTGCGAATCGGAGGCGAGACCGTTTGATGTGCCTCGGGATAAAGGTGGGATAGTCGGAGACGTATTTTCCTGAGTGAAATCCGCTGCTGTGCGATCGAGACTGTCACTTGGCGTCCTCCGCTTTAGCTTGCCCTGGTCGAATTGCTATGCTACCCCGGCCGTTCCAACGATCTACGAGATAAACGGAGCAGGAATGTATTCCAAAACCTCGAAGTTCCTAAACCTCTCACCTTGAGCCACAGGAAGAAGAATGTGGATATATTAAACATGAGCATGGATCCCAGAAACCAAAGATCCGGATCCATATATTCGTGTCTGGGATCAGCGGGATGTTTGGCGTGTATTTATTTCCTAGTTTGACATGAATCGAAATAAGTTTAGCAGCAAACATAGTGGTTGTATGGTTCCCATAGCAACATACTGCCCAGCAAGCCCGTAATTTGTTTGTATAAATTGCAGTATATAGTAAGTTTTGTGTTGGTAAAATATACGTACCGAAACAATCGTACCTACGTACTTGTAATTAAATACCAACAAACTCGCTAGTAACAGTTTGGTCGGTACCCAGTTTAATGCATCGACAGTCGCTCTCATGAGTCTCACCTCAACCGCTACGCAGTCATTGACAAGTCGATGTGTGAATATGTACTTTGCACTACGTCTGAAATGAATGGCACTGCGCCCTCGCCAAAGATAAACACCTCACCAAGTGTTACTGTACCGTCCGACCCTCATCAGCCTATATCATTGCAGCATCAGCAGAGTACGATGCGTGTGTGTCTGTAGAGATAGAGAAAGACTGAGCAGCGGTACAGACGGCCATCAGCCACTGCGGCCAGCGTCGGTGTTTTATTGCACTAAACAGAGGGTGAGGGAGGCGACCCACCGCACCGCCGCCTCGCCTGACGCGGCATTTATTTGACCAGAGGAGCCGCTCCGCAGTGTGGTTAGGGGAGACTGGATGGTCTCCATCAGCACTGGGCAGATGACGTGTTGTTACCCGGGACTACTGGCACGTGGTGGGTCTCAGACCCACTGACTGACACGTGGTGGGTATCAGACCCACTGGCTGGCACGTGGTGGGTCTCAGACCCAATGACTGGCACGTGGTGACGCTCAGACCCACTGACTGACACGTAGTGACTCAGACCTACTGACTGGCACGTGGTGACTCTCAGACCCACTGACTGACACGTGGTGACTCAGACCCACTGGCTGACACGTGGTGGGTCTCAGACCCACTGACTGGCACGTGGTGGGTCTCAGACCCACTGACTGACACGTGGTGACTCTCAGACCCACTGGCTGACACGTGGTGACTGAGACCCACTGACTGACACGTGGTGGGTCTCAGACCCACTGACTGGCACGTGGTGGTGACTCTCAGACCCACTGACTGGCACGTGGTGACTCTCAGATCCACTGACTGACACGTGGTGACTTTCAGATCCACTGACTGACACGTGGTGACTCTCAGACCCACTGACTGGCACGTGGTGACTCTCAGATCCACTGTCTGGCACGTCGTGACTCTCAGATCCACTGACTGACACGTGGTGGTGACTCTCAGATCCACTGACTGACACGTGGTGACTCTCAGACCCACTGACTGACACGTGGTGACTCAAACCCACTGACTGACACGTGGTGACTCTCAGATCCACTGACCGGCACGCGGTGGTGACTCTCAGATCCACTGGCTGGCACGTGGTGACTCTCAGACCCACTGTCCGGCACGTGGGGACTCTCAGACCCACTGACTGACACGTGGTGACTCTCAGACACACTGACTGACACGTGGTGACTCTCAGACCCACTCTGGTCATATTATTAAGGGCCAGAACCCTCTCCACTGTCCTGGTCTATCTGGTTAGTATTATACTGAACGATCTCTTCATTATCGCCTGATAAGTAGACAACAAAAAACAGCTGTGCGGTCGTCTCTCTCTATATCTGGCCGGATACAATAGCGGCGCCTGTGATCCATCCTGTGTTGTCTGAACTCTGCCGATATCACAGAGGCCTGTTAATGTTTGGCCTGCTGTATATGGATTATACCGGGCCATCCGTCAAACGGGGGACGGCTGAAAAACGACGCACGTGTCACAGCGCGGGACATCGGACAGGATTTACATGTGACAACTGGCGATGAGCGACCTTCCTTTAGTGGGTTCTGGCAGGAATTCGGAAAGCTTGGGCTCAATGGAAGAGAACATGACAAGGAATGTGGAGGCGGCTTTGGCGCGGGACTACTTCTCTAGCAAATGTGCAACGTCAGAGCTCACATTGGTATTGTGGACGGGAGAGAAAAATGCCAACTGTGACGCCAGAAAAGTTTTCAGATGCCGAAACTGTGATTTCACAACAGATGCCACATGCCGAGCTATTTCAAAGGAATTATAACTGCCCACTTCAATGGCAGTAAATGGTCCGTGAAAATGATTGTTGTTCCTGTGGTGACGTCATACCATCTGTCACAGGATTCGGGTGACGTCATACCATCTGTCACAGGATTCGGGTGACGTCATACCATCTGTCACAGGATTCGGGTGACAGCCGTCCTGTTCTGGCGTGGTGACCACTGGGAGAACAGAGTTCAGATCAGAGAACAGAGTACAGAACAGAGAACAGAGAACAGAGTACAGAACAGAGAACAGAGAACAGAGTACAGAATAGAGAACAGAGTACCGAACAGAGAACAGAGTACAGAACAGAGAACAGTACAGAACAGAGAACAGAGTACAGAACAGAGAACAGAGTACAGAACAGAGAACAGAGTACAGAACAGAGAACAGAGTACAGAACAGAGAACAGAGTACAGAACAGAGAACAGAGTACAGAACAGAGAACAGAGTACAGAACAGAGAACAGAGTACAGAACAGAGAACAGAGTACAGAACAGAGAACAGAGTACAGAACAGAGAACAGAGTACAGAACAGAGAACAGAGTACAGAACAGAGAACAGAGTACAGAACAGAGAACAGAGTACAGAACAGAGAACAGAGTACAGAACAGAGAACAGAGTACAGAACAGAGAACAGAGTACAGAACAGAGAACAGAGTACAGAACAGAGAACAGAGTACAGAACAGAGAACAGAGTACAGAACAGAGAACAGAGTACAGAACAGAGAACAGAGTACAGAACAGAGAACAGAGTACAGAACAGAGAACAGAGTACAGAACAGAGAATAGAGTACAGAACAGAGAACAGAGTACAGAACAGAGAACAGAGTACATAACAGAGAACAGAGTACAGAACAGAGAACAGAGTACAGAACAGAGAACAGAGTACAGAACAGAGAACAGAGAACAGAGTACAGAACAGAGAACAGAGTACAGAACAGAGAACAGAGTTCAGATCAATTTGAGGGCCAGTGGTGAGGTCTCACTTTGAAATCAACCCCTCTCCCTTGTGACCGGTTTGGGAGTGGATCAATCGAATGCAGATAAATACATGTCGCGAGTTCGCGACGTTGGACATCAGTTGCCGATGACTCGGTAAGGTCCAGCTCAGACCAGCAGTACGGGAAGACCGTTGAGTTGGTCCGTCCGTGCCAGCCACCATGTCACCATCGCAGGTGTCACATCTTTGTCACCATCGTACCCGTGTCCCACTTTACTATTGTGCCAACGCGAGGTGTGGCCAGTAGAGCCCTTCATGGGACACATTTTCAGCCCCCATCCCATTCCAGCGCATTCAGCCAGACCCAAACCCGTTCCAATCCAAATCCAAATCCGAATTCATAATTGATGGGGCTCCCATTCCCACCCGCTTCAGCATATTTCACTTTTTGTGGTGCTAAAAAATTATATGGTCTGTCCCAAACCCGTTCCAACCCGTTACATTTCCAAAAATGGCACATTCCCACCCATTTCCATCCCGTTCCATGGATCCCATGGGGATTCCCATTCCATGAAGGGCTCTAGTGGCCAGCCTCAGGCCAGCCTCAGGCCAGCCTCAGGCCAGCCTCAGGACAGCTTCAGGAGTCAGGACACCGTCACAGGGCTGTATTGTGCCAGCCTCAGGACAGCTTCAGGAGTCAGGACACCGTCACAGGGCTGTATTGTGCCAGCCTCAGGACAGCTTCAGGAGTCAGGACACCGTCACAGGGCTGTATTGTGCCAGCCTCAGGACAGCCTCTGGAGTCAGGACACCGTCACAGGGCTGTATTGTGCCAGCCTCAGGACAGCCTCTGGAGTCAGCACACCGTCACTGGGCTGTATTGTGCCAGCCTCAGGGCAGCCTCTGGAGTCAGGACACCGTCACTGGGCTGTATTGTGCCAGCCTCAGGGCAGCCTCTGGAGTCAGGACACCGTCACTGGGCTGTATTGTGCCAGCCTCAGGACAGCCTCTGGAGTCAGGACACCGTCACTGGGCTGACGCCGTCACTGGGCTGTTTAGTGCCAGCGCGAGGTGTGTCAGCCTCAGGACAGCCTCTGGAGTCAGCACACCGTCACAGGGCTGTTAAGTATGCTGTGCCAGGCCCAACGCTTCCGAAGGCTTGGCGTTTGGCGTCCAACTCACCATGGAGGCCTGTGTCTGTCTCACCCTGGAGGTCTGTGTCTGTCTCACCATGGAGGTCTGTGCAGGATGATGCGTGTGATGTCAGGCAGGGGTCATCTGACGTGTGATGTCAGGCCGTGGTCACCTGACGCGTGATGTCAGGCCGTGGTCACCTGACGCGTGATGTCAGGCCGTGGTCACCTGATGGGTGATGTCAGGCCGTGGTCACCTGATGTGTGATGTCAGGCCGTGGTCACCTGACGCGTGATGTCAGGCCGTGGTCACCTGACGCGTGATGTCAGGCCGTGGTCACCTGACGTGTGATGGCAGGCTGTTCACCTGGTGTGTGATGTCAGGCTGTTCACCTGACGCGTGATGTCAGGCCGCGGTCACCTGACGCGTGATGTCAGGCCGTGGTCACCTGACGTGTGATGTCAGGCCGTGGTCACCTGACGCGTGATGTCAGGCCGTGGTCACCTGACGCGTGATGTCAGGCCGTGGTCACCTGATGTGTGATGCCAGCCTGTGGTGGGATCTCCCACATGTCACCTGACAGGTGTTTCGCTACACCGTCAGATGACATCTGTCATACTTCTCCGTCCGTCACCTGACATATCTGTCATACTTCTCCGCCCGTCACCTGACATATATGTCATACTCCCCTCCCGTCATCTGACAGGTATCCAGGGACACTCAGTTGAGAAATACCGGAACCCCGGCGATCAATCCCCGGATTGTTTTACCCTGCCAGCCCGGCACACCCGCTGTACTGCCAGTAAGGCACCCCGGCGATCAATCCGCCGGGTTGTTTTACCCTGCCAGCCCGGCACACCCGCTGTACTGCCAGTAAGGAACCTCGGCGATCAATCCCCGGATTGTTTTACCCTGCCAGCCCGGCACACCCGCTGTACTGCTAGTATGGCACCCCGGCGATCAATCCCCGGATTGTTTTACCCTGCCAGCCCGGCACACCCGCTGTACTGCCAGTAAGGAACCCCGGCGATCAATCCCCGGATTGTTTTACCCTGCCAGCCCGGCACACCCGCTGTACTGCCAGTAAGGAACCTCGGCAATCAATCCCCGGATTGTTTTACCCTGCCAGCCCGGCCCTCCCGCTATACTGCCAGTAAGGAACCCCGGCAATCAATCCCCGGATTGTTTTACCCTGCCAGCCCGGCACACCCGCTGTACTGCCAGTAAGGCACCCCGGCGATCAATCCCCGGATTGTTTTACCCTGCCAGCCCGGCACACCGGCTGTACTGCCAGTATGGAACCCCGGCGATCAATCCCCGGATTGTTTTACCCTGCCAGCCCGGCACACCCGCTGTACTGCCAGTAAGGAACCCCGGCGATCAATCCCCGGATTGTTTTACCCAACCAGCCCGACACACCCGCTGTACTGCCAGTATCTGTCACGGCAGACGGCTGAACGGTTTAACGAGCTCGTTAACCGTTAATTGCCGCCGGTTTACGCGACTGGAGCCGGCTGGTGCTGTGGAACTCCGCCCTGAGGGTGCTGGATTGGGAGGGCGCGAGATTTAGCGCTGTTTTACTCTTCTTCTTTCCGCCCAGTGACACGGGGAGCAGCGACCTTAGATAAGCGACCATAGAGCAGCGATCTTAGAGTAGCGACCTTAGAGTAGCGACCTTAGAGCAGCGATCTTAGATCAGCCATATTAGAGCAGCGACCTTAGAGCAGGGACCTTAGATCAGCGACCTTAGAGCAGCGATCTTAGAGAAGCGACATTAGAGCAGCGACCTTAGAGCAGCGATCTTACAGCTGCGACCTTAGATAAGCGACCTTAGATAAGCGACCTTAGAGCAGCGATCTTAGAGCAGCCATATTAGAGCAGCCATATTAGAGCAGCGACCTTAGAGCAGCGACCTTAGAGCAGCGATCTTAGAGCAGCGATCTTAGATAAGCGACCTTAGAGCAGCGACTTTAGAGCAGCGATCTTAGATCAGCCATATTAGAGTAGCGACCTTAGAGCAGGGACCTTAGAGTAGCGACCTTAGAGCAGCGATGTTAGAGAAGCGACATTAGAGAAGCGACCTTAGAGCAGCGATCTTACAGCTGCGACCTTAGATAAGCGACCTTAGATAAGCGACCTTAGAGCAGCGATCTTAGAGCAGCCATATTAGAGCAGCCATATTAGAGCAGCGACCTTAGAGCAGCGACCTTAGAGCAGCGATCTTACAGCTGCGACCTTAGATAAGCGACCTTAGATAAGCGACCTTAGAGCAGCGACTTTAGAGCAGCGATCTTAGAGCAGCCATATTAGAGCAGCCATATTAGAGCAGCGATCTTAGAGCAGCGACCTTAGAGCAGCGATCTTACAGCTGCGACCTTAGATAAGTGACCTTAGAGCAGCGACCTTAGAGCAGCGACCTTAGAGCAGCGACCTTAGAGTAGCGACCTTAGAGTAGCGACCTTAGAGTAGCGACCTTAGAGTAGCGACCTTACAGCAGCGACCTTAGAGCAGCGACCTTAGAGTAGCGACCTTAGAGTAGCGACCTTAGAGCAGCGACCTTAGAGCAGCGACCTTAGAGCAGCGACCTTAGAGCAGCGACCTTAGAGCAGCGACCTTCTAGTAGCGACCTTATAGTAGCGACCTTAGATAAGCGACATTAGAGCAGCGACCTTAGAGTAGCAACCTTAGAGTAGCGACCTTAGAGCAGCGACCTTAGAGAAACGACCTTGGAGCAGCGATCTTAGAGCAGCGACCTTTGAGCAGCGATCTTAGAGTAGCGACCTTAGAGCAGCGATCTTAAATCAGCGACAGTCAGCCTTTGTGTGGGAGGGTTAGATGCTCGGCAATACGTCTAACGCTGGAGACAATGCAGCGGCTTGGTCGTGCAGCTGTATCTGCAGTGATGCTGCGTTCCTCGCTGTCCTGGGTGGAGTCAGTTGAGACTGCGGAAGGTCTGATATGGGGAGATGGGACCCAGCTGCCACAGCTCTGACCAGTATAACTTCCCGGCAACAGCAATGACTCCCCGGCGACAGAAATGACTCCCCGGCGACATAAATGACTCCCCGGCGACAGAAATGACTCCCCGGCGACAGAAATGACTCCCCGGCGACAGAAATGACGCCCCGGCGACATAAATGACGCCCCGGCGACATAAATGACTCCCCGGCGACAGAAATGACTCCCCGGCGACAGAAATGACTCCCCGGCGACAGAAATGACTCCCCGGCGACAGAAATGGCTCCCCGGCGACATAAATGACGCCCCGGCGACAAAACTGACCCTGCGAGCCAATCTCACCAGCTGCAGAAAATGTGCGTCGATATTGAACTGCTGCGTTCGATGATGGGAATGAGTTTGTGTAGGATCGGTCTAACATTTCCCGAAATTGGTGTCGGAACGCTCTGCTCGGATATTGTGTATCGGGAAGTGATTGTTGTGTCTTGTTGGTTGGGTCGATATCCTTCAGCATCAATATACTGAATGGTTCATCCTACAGCAGACACCACTGTCCGTCTGTAGATGGTCTATACAGACAGGGCCGGGGTGTGGCCGGTCTCTCAGTGTGTTTGTGTCGTCCATCAGTGCCGGGGCCTTGGACGACAGTGCTGCTGCTGCTGCTGCTGCTGCTGCTGCTGCTGCTGCTGCTGCTGCTGCTGCTGCTGCTCGTGTCACCAACACCCCCTCCCCCGTCCCCCGGTGGGCGCCGCCGTGTCGCCGTCATCACCGTCATGAGAGGTGTTGACGGACGGCAGGGACAGAGGTGTCTGACCTGTCACAGTGGCCTGAACCTGCAGGAATCTGAGCCACAGTGACAGGGACCTGCAGGAACCTGAGTCACAGTGGCTTGAACCTGCAGGAACCTGAGTCACAGTGGCAGGAACCTGCAGGAACCTGAGTCACAGTGGCAGGAACCTGCAGGAACCTGAGTCACAGTGGCCTGAACCTGCAGGAACCTGAGTCACAGTGGCAGGAACCTGCAGGAACCTGAGTCATAGTGGCAGGAACCTGAGTCACAGTGGCAGGGACCTGCAGGAACCTGAGTCACAGTGGCAGGAACCTGCAGGAACCTGAGTCATAGTGGCAGGAACCTGCAGGAACCTGAGTCACAGTGGCAGGGACCTGAGTCACAGTGACAGGGACCTGCAGGAACCTGAGTCACAGTGGCCTGAACCTGCTGGAACCTGAGCCACAGTGACAGGGATCTGGAGGAACCTGAGTCACATTGACAGGGACCTGCAGGAACCTGAGTCACAGTGGCCTGAACCTGCAGGAACCTGAGTCACAGTGGCCTGAACCTGCAGGAACCTGAGTCACAGTGGCCTGAACCTGCAGGAACCTGAGCCACAGTGACAGGGATCTGGAGGAACCTGAGTCACATTGACAGGGACCTGCAGGAACCTGAGTCACAGTGGCCTGAACCTTCAGGAACCTGAGTCACAGTGGCAGGAACCTGCAGGAACCTGAGTCACATTGGCAGGGACCTGCAGGAACCTGAGTCACAGTGGCCTGAACCTGCAGGAACCTGAGTCACAGTGGCCTGACCCTGCAGGAACCTGAGCCACAGTGGCAGGGACCTGCAGGAACCTGAGTCACAGTGGCCTGACCCTGCAGGAACCTGAGTCACATTGGCAGGGACCTGCAGGAACCTGAGTCACAGTGGCCTGAACCTGCAGGAACCTGAGTCACAGTGGCAGGAACCTGCAGGAACCTGAGTCACAGTGGCAGGGACCTGCAGGAACCTGAGTCACAGTGGCCTGAACCTGCAGGAACCTGAGTCACAGTGGCAGGGACCTGCAGGAACCTGAGTCACATTGGCAGGGACCTGCAGGAACCTGAGTCACAGTGGCAGGAACCTGAGTCACAGTGGCAGGGACCTGCAGGAACCTGAGTCACAGTGGCCTGAACCTGCAGGAACCTGAGTCACAGTGGCCTGAACCTGCAGGAACCTGAGTCACATTGGCAGGGACCTGCAGGAACCTGAGTCACAGTGGCAGGGACCTGCAGGAACCTGAGTCACAGTGGCCTGAACCTGCAGGAACCTGAGTCACAGTGGCAGGGACCTGCAGGAACCTGAGTCACATTGGCAGGGACCTGCAGGAACCTGAGTCACAGTGGCCTGAACCTGCAGGAACCTGAGTCACAGTGGCAGGGACCTGCAGGAACCTGAGTCACAGTGGCCTGAACCTGCAGGAACCTGAGTCACAGTGGCCTGAACCTGCAGGAACCTGAGTCACAGTGGCAGGGACCTGCAGGAACCTGAGTCACAGTGGCAGGGACCTGCAGGAACCTGAGTCACAGTGGCAGGAACCTGAGTCACAGTGGCAGGGACCTGCAGGAAACTGAGTCACAGTGGCCTGAACCTGCAGGAACCTGAGTCACATTGGCAGGGACCTGCAGGAACCTGAGTCACAGTGGCCTGGACCTGCAGGAAACTGAGTCACAGTGGCCTGAACCTGCAGGAACCTGAGTCACAGTGGCCTGAACCTGCAGGAACCTGAGTCACATTGGCAGGGACCTGCAGGAACCTGAGTCACAGTGGCAGGGACCTGCAGGAACCTGAGTCACAGTGGCAGGAACCTGCAGGAACCTGAGTCACAGTGGCCTGAACCTGCAGGAACCTGAGTCACAGTGGCCTGAACCTGCAGGAACCTGAGTCACAGTGGCCTGAACCTGCAGGAACCTGAGTCACAGTGGCAGGGACCTGCAGGAACCTGAGTCACAGTGGCCTGAACCTGCAGGAACCTGAGCCACAGTGACAGGGACCTGCAGGAACCTGAGTCACAGTGGCAGGGACCTGCAGGAACCTGAGTCACAGTGGCAGGGACCTGCAGGAACCTGAGTCACAGTGGCCTGAACCTGCAGGAACCTGAGTCACAGTGGCAGGAACCTGCAGGAACCTGAGTCACAGTGGCCTGAACCTGCAGGAACCTGAGTCACAGTGGCAGGGACCTGCAGGAACCTGAGTCACAGTGGCAGGGACCTGCAGGAACCTGAGTCACAGTGGCAGGAACCTGCAGGAACCTGAGTCACAGTGGCCTGAACCTGCAGGAACCTGAGTCACAGTGGCAGGGACCTGCAGGAACCTGAGTCACAGTGGCAGGGACCTGCAGGAACCTAAGTCACAGTGGCCTGAACCTGCAGGAACCTGAGTCACAGTGGCAGGGACCTGCAGGAACCTGAGTCACAGTGGCAGGGACCTGCAGGAACCTGAGTCACAGTGGTAGGGACCTGCAGGAACCTGAGTCACAGTGGCCTGAACCTGCAGGAACCTGAGTCATAGTGGCAGTGGACCTGTGACAGATTCGAGCTCAGTGTGGACATTTCAGCCTTCAGAGGCTGTCACTTATGACAAATACCACCAAACACATGCCAACTGTGCGTTACTGAACTGCCGTCGCAGTCCTTCCACCCTCAATTATAGAATATAATCTCAATTCTAGGCTGTCGGCGTCTCGTCACTCATTGGTGACCAGCAATGATCAGCGCTTCGAAGCGCTGCGGTCAGCAGAGAGAGTGCAGTGGTATGTAGCCACGCCTGTTTGTGTTGTGTCCGTCTGAGACGCCCCTGTTGTGGGTGTAACTAACACAGCCTCAGCAAGCGGCTTCAAGGTGACCTGTGGTGACCTGCAGCAGCACCTTCTGCCAGTGGGCGACGGTCCGGACCCGGCCACTGACGGTCTGCGTTACCACGGGGTGCCCCTGATGGGCTACACTTCCAGTGGGTGACGGTCCGGACCCGGCCACTGACGGTCTGCGTTACCACGGGGTGTCCCTAATGGGCTACAGTTACGTTTTATAACCGTACTGGAATGACCTGGACAAGACTTCGCCGGAGGGGTCCACATCTCGGCTCGATCCAATCGGGACCCGCTGAGCTGTCGAAGCTTCGAGAGCTGGGAGAGCTGGGAGCTGCGTAGCTGGCCCGGGGGACGGTGAAGACCGCACCTCATCAGCGTAAAACGTCCCAGTCTGCATGACGCAAGCTGCTCGGTAACGAAGTGCCGTGCGTTGGCGGCGGTTAGCATGGCGGCGTGTTGGTGTTAGTGTTGGTTTAGACAGGGGAAATATGGTTTTGAAACCTGGTTCTGATAGCTCTTCATTCATATGTCCAAGTGGCCTTCGAATCCTCAAGATTTCATCACAAACAGGCAACATCACTGCACGTCTTTTAAGTCAATCGATTGCCTTCTTGACAGGAAGGCTCATCCTTGTATTACGTCCCTTTTTAAAACTGTTGACATGTACCGCAATGCATGTAAACATTTATTGCTAGTTCAGTCTCCAAATACGTATCCAATAAAGGTAATGTACATCAGTTGTTTTGTTCGAATCCCTGTCGGATGTTGCCTGCCTTTTTCTGCCTGAACATGTCGTGCCATCTGTGCAAAGCCGTCGTGAGAAAATAATCCGTCAGTATGGGTGTTTTCCGTGCTGGATGATATGGTAATCTGGGCTTTATGGCACGTCAGAGTGTCTCCAGATTAGCGGCTTACACTGCCTGAAAAGCACGAGATGCCCGTTCACACATACTCGTCTCCGTCTGCCAGTATACTGTGCGTTATTTCTGTATTGCCCGCCCGCCTGCGTCTTTGTTGCTGAACTAGCTCGGTCATCTTGTGACTTTATCAGGTGATCATCCCGGTATGATGTGTGATGGCGTCTTAATCTCCCACTAGTCCACCCCTCCCTCCTGCTCCGTCATTCCTCGTCCCTCCCTCGCCACCCCGCCGCGCCGGTCAAACACCGCTCACCAGTCTTTTGTCGGTGGCATCTCCACCCGTTTGTTTACCATTTTCTTCTTCTTTAGGCGGGTCCCGCTGCCGGGCCGGTCTATTGAATGGGTTTATAATGAGCTGCTGCTGTGAGTGGGCTGTTTTGCCGAGTCGCCGGCCGTCCCGGCAGTATACAGTGTGACCAGCCGTGTGGTGTAGTGTGTGTGTGTACACGGCTTTTGTCCGTCCAGCAGCCGGCGACAGCGGGCGGGCACCGGTCTGAAAGGGGCGCACAAAGACCACCGCTAAACTGGAGAGCGCCGCTGCCGGGATGAAGAGGGCCACTCTGGAGACGAGAGCCTCTCCGTGTTTACTGCATGGTGCGGGGTCAACAATTAAACAACAGGAATGGCAGAGAAAACACTCTTATGGACGTATGCAAATGGGTTGAAAGTTGTCAACATGGAGATGATGTTTAGAGTTTGCAACGTTTACGTCTGTTAAACACAGCTGCTAGTTTATATCTTGCCTTCCAGTCTGCTACTATGGCTTGGATTTGTTAACTTTACATCATACCGAAGGACAATGGAAACCCCAACATTGAGATCGAGGGTCGCATCCCTCATGGCATATGAACCATTATTGCAATAACAAACACGGTAATTATTCATCATTGCAACAGCAGTCCTGTACTCATCCATCACTGCTTGTGTATGCTAATGCTGCGTGTCTTGAGCAATTAGCATACCATTAGCATGGTCCGAAAACGGACCGGAACATAGGACCACCCGGTAATAGTATGGTGACGTCACTCATTAACCGGGGACTGGTGGTTAATGAATGGCGATTTGTCCACAGTGACATATGGGCACTCGCTGGTCATGTGATGTTGTCATTTGTACGACACGACACTTGACACATTTGTACGACACGACACTTGACACATTTGTACGACACGACACTTGACACATTTGTACGACACGACACTCGACACATTTGTACGACACGACACTTGACACATTTGTACGACACGACACTTGACACATTTGTACCACACGACACTTGGCCCGTTTGTACGACACGACACTTGGCACATTTGTACGACACGACACTTGACACATTTGTACGACACGACACATGACACATTTGTACGACTCGACAAATGACACATTTGTACGACACGACACTTGACACATTTGTACGACATGACACATGGCACATTTGTACGACACGACACATGACACGTTTGTACGACACGACACTTGGCACATTTGTACGACACGACACTTGACACATTTGTACGACACGACACATGACACATTTGTACGACTCGACACGTGACACATTTGTACGACACGACACTTGACACATTTATACGACACGACACTTGACACATTTGTACGACACGACACATGACACATTTGTACGACACGACACATGACACATTTGTACGACACGACACTTGACACATTTATACGACACGACAAATGACACATTTGTACGACACGACACTTGACACATTTGTACGACACGACACTTGACACATTTGTACGACACGACACATGCCACATTTGTACGACTCGACAAATGACACATTTGTACGACACGACACTTGACACATTTGTACGACATGACACATGGCACATTTGTACGACACGACACATGACACGTTTGTACGACACGACACTTGGCACATTTGTACGACACGACACTTGACACATTTGTACGACACGACACATGACACATTTGTACGACTCGACACGTGACACATTTGTACGACACGACACTTGACACATTTATACGACACGACACTTGACACATTTGTACGACACGACACATGACACATTTGTACGACACGACACATGCCACATTTGTACGACACGACACTTGACACATTTATACGACACGACAAATGACACATTTGTACGACACGACACTTGACACATTTGTACGACACGCCACTTGACACATTTGTACGACACGACACTTGACACATTTATACGACACGACACTTGACACATTTGTACGACACGACACTTGACACATTTGTACGACACGACACTTGACACGTTTGTACGACACAGCACGACATGATACGGCGAACATAGGCACCACAAGACGGGAGCACTTCCCTTCGTATGGTTTGTTTCGTTTCGTTTCGTTTATTAAGAATTCGTCCACGTATCGGGGATTATGAACCCTGTACATCGTAGATAAGGGTGGCAGACATTTACTCATACACTATGGGAACGGGGACGGTCACGATGCATGTGAAAAACAACTCGGACATCCGATTGTAATTCATGTTGGCTGACACATGGCACGCAGGAACGCCCCGCGACTCCGCACCTCGGTAATGTCAGCCGGGAGGGAATTCCACGCACGCGCGGCCCTATATGCGAAGCTTCTCCGCGTGGCTGACAGGCGACATCTTTCCAGCTGCAACTCTCCCGCGGCGACAGCTCTCGTTTCCCTCTGGGATACCTGGGATCGTTTGACAAAAAGAGCTCTCAGGGCTGGCGGGCAGTTGTGGTCATGAAGCGCACTAAACACTTTGAGGCAGTCTCGCTGATGAACCATCTCCCTCGCACTCAGCCACCCTAACGAGATGAGGACAGGTGAGATGTGCTCACTGCGCCGCACCCCAGAGACAAGTCTCGCCGCAAAGTTGATAGTTTTCTGAATCCGTGACAGATGGCATTGGGCGGTCCCGCCCCAAACGGAGAGACAGTACAAAATGTGGGGGGAAACGTGAGCCTGTACCAGGAGCTCAAGGGCTTTGGGTGTGAAATAGTGGCGAATTTTGTAGAGGGATATAAGGATAGCGTTGCATCTGCGAACCACTGACAGATATACATGCACAGATAACATGCACGTTTCCTAATGCCTGGAAAATAGCTCGCGTTGTACCTATTCACAAGTCTGGAGACCGATCCGAATTGAATAACTTCCGGCCTATCTCTATCCTGTCTGTTTTGTCAAAAATCACGGAAAAGGCTGTCTGCATGCAACTCACGTCATATCTACAGGAAAACCATATACTGTCTCAATTTCAATATGCTTACCGACCCTGTCATTCCGCGGAGGACGCCCTGATCGACGCTGTGGAGTGGATCTCAAAGATTATCGACGCAGGTGAAATAGCGTCGTTGACGACGCTCGACCTAAGTAAAGCTTTTGACAGCGTCGTGCACGTGCACGTTTGTCTCAGATAACGGAAGATGTTACCTCCCCCCCTTTCCCGCATATGTGTGGGATGGGACTGGGTCGGCTGGGCATTTACTACCGACAGGTCCTAAACATGGCGGTACCAGGTAAGGCGTAGGAGCCGGGGGCAGGGGGCAGCCTCCCCCCCCTCCCCCCACCCCCAACATTTTGGATTTTAACATTACGCCTATGGGCGGTGCATGGAAAGAATCGACTTACTTCAGAATGCCTCCTGCCCCCCCCCCCCCCCCCCCCCCAACTTGAACTTAGCTCCTACGCCCCTGGTACCAGGTCATCAGTTTACTCCTCCGAAATGAGGCCAGCTGGTTTGTTGTATGGGGTCCCCTGACCACGTAGCCAGCCTGTCTGCCTCTGACTGGAAGAGACGAGCCTCCAGCCCCCCACCCTGATTCACCCCCCATCGACTGCCGGCTGCCCCCATCGATGATATCATTGTCTATGCTGATCTAAGTCAGTCATCTATATGTATTGCATCAGTGGTGTCGCCATTTGTAATTCATGGTATCAGCTACGGGCCGCGGTAGGAAAATAAACCACGGCGACCCTGCCTCCGTGTGGCATCAGAGTCCCGGACATCTTACCACACGCAGCTTCACGTGAGTGTGTCGCAGAGCATAGGCTTTATGTGGAATTTCGGCCTCGCCATCTTTGCACTCATAACTGTGCTCTAGTGGGATTGCAGCTCCGCCTTTTCTGTGAAGTAAAGCTGTCTGTAGAAAACATACTCGGCGGTATATTTAGAGATGACTTTGGACAAGCTGTCTGTGCTAGTTCTCCGTCAGAGGAGATGGAATTTCCAGAGCACTTAGTCACGTGCGAAACTCGCCATTCTCCTCTTAGATATCAATATATTCTTCGTCTGAATTCGGGGCATTGCGTATTCGAGAGAACCGGGACATTGCGTCTTCGAGAGAACCGGGGCATTGCGTCTTCGGGATAACCGGGGCATTGCGTCTTCGAGATAACCGGGGCATTGCGTCTTCGAGATAACCGGGGCATTGCGTCTTCGAGAGAACCGGGGCATTGCGTCTTCGAGAGAACCGGGACATTGCGTCTTCGAGAGAACCGGGGCATTGCGTCTTCAAGAGAACCGGGGCATTGCGTCTTCGAGAGAACCAGACGCCTTGGAGTGGCGTATAGAGCCGGCACTATGAAGCTGTATATCAGGCTGCGCAGGAGAGCCATAGCTTAGCCGTTCTGTTTACAACTGTCTCTGCAGAGCTAACAGAGTGGCCGAGCCGCCTGCGAGCCGGCCGGCTGTTGGTGCTGCCGACTGGTGGATCGAGGCCACGCTGCCAGGGAGGAATCACATCTCCAGCACAGCCGGTCTCCGTGTGTGTGAGGGCCGGGTCCCTGTATAAATCAGACATTACCAGGGTGGAGTCTGTTGGCACATGCTGGGGCAGGTATGTCGGCCAGGAGACGCCCCACGGCAGACATTTCTGTCGATCCCGGCTGACGCTGTTGTGGTGTATTTTGGGGGCATCTATATTCTTGGCGCGTGGGTTTAATGTCGCCCCACCTCCAGCGATAGGGACTCGGGACCCGCGTGCCGCCTTTATGGCTCATTGTGCGCCGTCCGAGCGCGGAGGGAGAAACACAAAACTCAGGATAGCGCCAAACTTGGACGCCGAAATCCACCCGAATGGTTTTTACTCCGACGGCTTCCCACTTTCTGAAGAGGTTCAGCTTTCTGGAGAGGTTCAGCGTTGTTTGCTGGGACACGTGTGAAGTTTGCCAGACGTGGTGACTGAGCGAGCGCTCACAGGAGGCTAAGATTCTCCTTCTTTGGAAGAGAGAGAGAGAGAGCTTTGGGGTATATCCAGTCGAGTGTTACAATGTTCAATTCTCAAATCTTATTCGCATATTTTTGCTACCTTGGACATGATGGCCTTCATTCATATTGTATGTATCTTCATGTTTCTGGTAAAAATGATACTTTGCAATGCTAAATAGAAGTGTGGAAACGCAACCGACGCCTCTTACACGTGTTATCGTATGGGTCGGTAGTTTGGTTTTGTTCACAGAGCAAGAAATCCAATTCCATAGCCATATGAATAATTTGTATGCATTTTTCATGTAAAATGTCCCAGTTACATCGCCTTTTGCTCTTTGTAGAAACCTATTGTTTTTAATTCTAGTTGGCCATGCATACCTGTTCATATGTCTACCCACCTCTTTCCCATACACCAATTTAACGCATCACGATCTTGACACAACAAAAAGTTTAGGCCCAGCGGGGATTCGAGCCGTCCGTCTGCACATTGCACAGCCAGCGGTCTGCGGCTAGCAATCAGCTGACGGCGGGAGGCGTGACGCAGTGGTTCCTAAACTCGTCGGCCAATCAGTGACTCCCTCTCCCGCTGTGCGTTGCAGGCCACCGGTCGGTAGAAATCACCACCGCATACGTAGTGCTGCTGGGCAGATGGACTATTTTCATGTTTTACTGCGGGACGTCAAGCAGTGAACGGCTACCAGGCTTGCCACCCTGGTCATACGCTAGGGTTACGCTCTGTTCTGTCAATAAGGCATGATGGAGGGATCTGTACAAGGTGTGCGACATGCGCGATTTTACAACCGTTTCATTGAGAACGTATCTTTGTTCGGCCTAATGCATGTCGTGTCGTGACGAGTTACGTCCGTGACATGTCGTGGCGTGACGAGTTATGTCCGTGACATGTCGTGGCGTGACGAGTTATGTCCGTTCGATTGAATGTCATGTCAGTTTGTGTCTGCGGTGATTGTAGCTAACCCGATGGAAATGTGTAGCTGATTGCGAGTTCTTTATGGCGCACCTGAATTGAATACAGGGGTGTAAATCATGAACTGCACACAAAATGGACGTCATTATTTAATTGTCATGAAAGCGTAATGGCGTAATTATGATTTCGTTCAACAATGGCATATTTAACTTTGACACCAATCAACGCCCCACCTCATTCCCAGGCGTATATAAATGCCCACCGTACAGTGACTGCCTGATACATATTCGTCCATTAAAGGGAATAGGTCACATTGAAAGTTGTCTTGAAATTTGGCTATACAGGGTATTTCGAGCTGGGAAAAAACGAATATGGTATTTGTTTGGACAATATCCGTTGGATGGATATCCGTTGAAAAAATGGGCATGTTTATCTTTTCTCCTTCATGGCCATAACAAGCTTCACGACAATTATGACGTCATGCATATGGTGGCTTGGATATGGAAACTATTGCACACTGTGGGCCTGTTCCAGTGGTGCATCTAACCTCCTCCAAGTTGCTCCAAAGTCCAACTTGCAACTGTCAGTGCATTATAATACGTCAGTTGTAAGCTGGAGCAACTTGGAGGAGGTTAGAGGCGTCACGGGAACAGGGCCTGTTCAACAGGCCCAATAACGACGGACTTAAGGCATATATACACAGGCTGCTTGTAACGTAAACAACCGTTGTGAGGACTCAAAACAAGTTTCGGGCGCCCGAAACTTCTTCTAAAAGGGGCCCGCTAGTCCTATGTCGAAATTACTTAGCGTAACGAGGTAATTCTTTTACCACAACCCGTTTTTCGATCTGCTCTACAAATCTTCTATCTCAGTTCAAACCCCATGTTAAAGGTGAACCATTCCCTTTAAGTTAATGGCGTCAAATGACTGCTGTGGGAGTGTAAATTAAAACAAAACTTACCTCCTGCTCATTTGCACTGTCTGGACATGTAACTGAGCGAGAACTCTTCCTTTCACCCGTTTTTTTTTGTCTTCGCCTCGGTCACGACTATCTAGAGGACTTGTATCTTCCTTGTTGCTTCATGAACACCCGACAGTTGCCTGGTTAGGAGATCGGTAGTTCACTTTATGCCGGTGCCTCCAGCTGCGCCCTGTGTTTTATTATGATCTAACTCTATCGTCGCGTGACATTTAGAGCACTTACCCGTCACCACCAGCGCACCGCGCCCTCTCGACATCACGGTCCGTGTAAGAGCCAGCGCTGCTGATGCTGCAGCCCTTCCCATCGTGACCTGACCCGGGTCAGTCGGTGGTGACAGACTCACCGCTGCTGATGCTGCAGCCCTTCCCATCGTGACCTGGCCCGGGTCAGTCGGTGGTGACAGACTCACCGCTGCTGATGCTGCAGCCCTTCCCATCGTGACCTGACCCGGGTCAGTCGTTGGTGACAGACTCACCGCTGCTGATGCTGCAGCCCTTCCCATCGTGACCTGACCCGGGTCAGTCGGTGGTGACAGACTCTGCCTGATCGTCTCCCTGTTCAGACTGCCCTGCAATGATACACAGTGGCTGCAGCCGCCTCTTACCAGTCCATCCATCACCGTGTACACCAACACTGGCCGCCGGGTCTCGGCGGGGTCGCTCCGTCCCTGCAGTCCCCTGTCGTGCCCAGCCGGCACTGCAGCTGCTCCCCGCCGCGCCGCCGCCGACCCCCGGGTTCAGCTGGTTAGCTGCCGCGGCGAGCAGCGGCGCACCGCCGCGGCTAATGTGGCGCAGCAATGCGGCTAATGTGGCGCGCTGTGGAGACGGAATGTGCCGCTTCATCGGCAGGGCGGGTTTGGTAGCCAGATAATGAGTGGGGAGACGGTGATCTGCGGTATTTGTAGAGTTAGTTACTGGTGGTCTGTATGGTATTTGTATAGTTCCTGGTGGTCGACGGTATATATTGTATTATTTATATAGTTCCTGGTGGTCGACAGTGTTTAAACCGTTTCCTGTATTCCATGTCAGGTCAGGCATTCTCTTGTCTGTGCCGCTTTGCTATCCTTTCCACAGCCCCAAGAAGGTGTTCCACCTTCCCTTATCCGGCGCCGTGCCGGTGCTCGGCGCCACCTTCGCCGTGCCGGGGGGGGGGGGGGAGGGAGGCGTTTCGACACACCCTCTAACTCGGCTCCTATGGGACGCAGACAAAAAAACACCGTTCGAAAGCTCGTCAAAATACATTTTGGAACTATTCCAAACAATGTTTTCTCTCAGGTCAATATTGAGGTCACCAGAGGTCATCAAGGGTCAGATTTTCAAGTTTTAGGACTTCGCTCCAGAAATTCCCAGATAGCACAGAAACTATGATAGCTAGGAACAAACGGGAAAAACAATGGAAAGCTCTTGAAAAGTGCAATCGCCAAGGTGTCCTCAGATTTGAGCTCAGGTGAACAGTTTAGGCTCCAGAGCAGAGTTCGTCACGAGTTGGGCTCACCCTATGGGCTCGCCCTATGGGCCATGGACCGGGCCTGGGCTGGGCCTGGGCTGGGCCTCAACTTTAAGGAAATCAACGGACTCTGGACGGGCCTGGGCTGAGAATGTTGAAGCTCAGGTCAGAGCTGAAAACAAAAATCATCCAGCAGTTCACTTCCACAGCAACACACTGTTGATGTGGCTGTGGCTTCTTTTTTTTGGTAAGCATAGTTGGTTAATTGTTTCACATTTATAGTATACAAGTAAATATGCTACGATATTGATTGCAAATTTTGTAAAAATATGTATATGCTTATTCTGAACGGGCCGGACCGGGCCTGGGCCTCAATAATATAAATTTGACCGGGCCTGGGCTTGGTGTTCATGGGCCTGTGCCGGACTGGGCTGGGGGTTGGTGGGCCCGTGACGAACACTGCTCCAGAGCTAATCAAATGTCAAAAAGGGTATTTTTTAGTAAAACAGTTTTCACAAATATCTTTTTACCTGATCAAGATAGGGAAATCATTTTGATGCCATCGTGTTTTTCTCGTCAAGGCGCTTCGTATCCTATGCATGATGACCAGGTTGGGTCAACTTATAATTTTGGCCTCAGGTCAAGGTCAAGTGGTGACCAAATTAGGTCATGTTGCACATTGGAAGATGTGCCTCGACGAGACAAACACATTGGTGATAGTTTCAGTTATCTATCTTGATTTTGTCGAGTTATTGGCAAAAAGTGTTGGTGACCTCCGGTGACCCTGTAGGGGTCACCGAACAAAAATTGCACCTGGAACTTCAAGAATGGCTTATAATAACATGATCCAGAATAAATTGGGCTGATATAATTCGTATCCTCAGAATATGAAGCATTTGATTATTTCCCCATTGACTTATAATGGGGAGGTCACGAAATTGACCCGACCTTAGGTCACTGGTATACACAAATCCGAGATATACGTATTGTAGGTACTATTGCTCTTATACAATCCTGTAAGTATGAAATCGATCGGCCCAAAACGGTGGCTATGGTGCGACCGGAAACATTTTTGGAGGTGGGGTCCCGTGACCTGGTCTGGTGACCTGACCTGAGATGACCCGAGTTTTTTTACATAATGTGCACAATTGATAGCCAAACAGCTGTGCCAAAAACGGCGGAGCTGCGCGCCGCCGTTTTTTTCTCGGTATCCTGGAAAAACCTTAGGGGGGCGTTTAAACGCCCCCCCCCCCCGGCACGGCACGGATTATTCTGAGATCTTGCGAAGATGGTCCACCTGAATCAATTTCTGTCTCTGTCCACAGACCTGAAGAAGGCGTTCCATACTCCGCCGTTCTCAGACCGGGTGGAGGTGGACCAGACGGTGGAACTCCGCTGCGTTCCCCCAGATGGGAACCCAGTGGCAGAACTCAGCTGGCTGAAGAACGGCGTCACCGTCGACCCCAAGCAGGACCCCAACTACATCATCTCCAACGAGGGCAACCTGCTGATCGCGGCGGCCAAGCTGTCCGACATGGCCAACTACAGCTGTGTGGCCGAGAACGTGGCCAACAGGAGAGTCAGCCAGCCGGCACGGCTCACCGTCTACGGTACGTAGTTATGGACAGCTACTGCCCATGGTCAATGTCAAGGACTTGGTATGTAGACTAGGTGGAGGCCCTCGTCATTCCGAACTGGGGCGGTCTGACTTGCAGAATTCAATCAGATTCATGTGTCCGATGGACGCGCCTGTGTATGCATGGATTTTCTGAAAGACCGGGGCAAGTACCTTCGAACCACGCGAGCTTTGATAACTTCGTTGGGCCTCTTGGTCAACATTTCGCTATGCCATCTCGACATACCGAATTCGGCATGCCGAACTCAGGCTTGCAGGTGTCCAGATTGGTATCAGCGTGTCTGACAGGGCCTTTAGCATTCATCAGCAAGCTAAGGCGTCCGTCTCCAGACGACTAAAGAAACGCTAAAGAAAAGTTAGATCTAATTCAATCTCTCCGTGTCGACTCATGTTGGTCTGGTCAGATTCATCATGGTTGTCAGGGTCTTCGATCTCTCCTTACTAGCCATCTACAACCTGTTTCCTGAGTCGAGGTAGGCTAGCAGTAACTACCTTTGCAAGTTCGCATTGCCTGGTACCTAATGGAACCATGATCATACTGGCGTCCTTGCAGCCTCATAGCTATCCACATCCTACCTGGACATTCTTAACAGGTACGCGACACCTATTTTCTCCAAGATCCAGGATGTTGTGTGTCACCAGCCATATCACTGCTGTTTCTGCTTTGGCGACAGCATGACACTCACGAATGGCATGCTATAAGTTCGGAGGAATGTCCCAACGCTCAGCCATCGGAGAGAGCGAGGCGCTCGTCCCATTCCTCCATATTCATCGCTCTCCAGTGTTTTTGCCACTTCGCTGACAGCAGAGAGACACAGCATCCCGCGCTCCTCGTGTAGAGGATCACAGCACCCCGCGCTCCTCGTGTAGAGAATCACAGCACCCCGCGCTCCTCGTGTAGAGGATCACAGCACCCCGCGCTCCTCGTGTAGAGAATCACAGCACCCCGCGCTCGTCGTGTAGAGAGTCACAGCACCCCGCGCTCCTCGTGTAGAGAATCACAGCACCCCGCGCTCCTCGTGTAGAGAATCACAGCACCCCGCGCTCCTCGTGTAGAGAATCACAGCACCCCGCGCTCCTCGTGTAGAGAATCACAGCACCCCGCGCTCGTCGTGTAGAGTCACAGCACCCCGCGCTCCTCGTGTAGAGAATCACAGCACCCCGCGCTCCTCGTGTAGAGAATCACAGCACCCCGCGCTCCTCGTGTAGAGAATCACAGCACCCCGCGCTCCTCGTGTAGAGAATCACAGCACCCCGCGCTCCTCGTGTAGAGAATCACAGCACCCCGCGCTCCTCGTGTAGAGAATCACAGCACCCCGCGCTCCTCGTGTAGATAATCACAGCACCCCTCGCTCCTCGTGTAGAGAATCACAGCACCCCGCGCTCCTCGTGTAGAGAATCACAGCACCCCGCGCTCCTCGTGTAGAGAGTCACAGCACCCCTCGCTCCTCGTGTAGAGAATCACAGCACCCCGCGCTCCTCGTGTAGAGAATCACAGCACCCCGCGCTCCTCGTGTAGAGAATCACAGCACCCCGCGCTCCTCGTGTAGAGAGTCACAGCACCCCTCGCTCCTCGTGTAGAGAATCACAGCACCCCGCGCTCCTCGTGTAGAGAATCACAGCACCCCGCGCTCCTCGTGTAGAGAATCACAGCACCCCGCGCTCCTCGTGTAGAGAGTCACAGCACCCCTCGCTCCTCGTGTAGAGAATCACAGCACCCCGCGCTCCTCGTGTAGAGAATCACAGCACCCCGCGCTCCTCGTGTAGAGAATCACAGCACCCCGCGCTCCTCGTGTAGAGAATCACAGCACCCCGCGCTCGTCGTGTAGAGAATCACAGCACCCCGCGCTCGTCGTGTAGAGAATCACAGCACCCCGCGCTCCTCGTGTAGAGAATCACAGCACCCCGCGCTCCTCGTGTAGATAATCACAGCACCCCGCGCTCGTCGTGTAGAGAATCACAGCACCCCGCGCTCCTCGTGTAGAGAATCACAGCACCCCGCGCTCCTAGTGTAGAGAATCACAGCACCCCGCGCTCCTCGTGTAGAGAATCACAGCACCCCGCGCTCCTCGTGTAGAGAATCACAGCACCCCGCGCTCCTCGTGTAGAGAATCACAGCACCCCGCGCTCCTAGTGTAGAGAGTCACAGCACCCCGCGCTCCTCGTGTAGAGAATCACAGCACCCCGCGCTCCTCGTGTAGAGAATCACAGCACCCCGCGCTCCTCGTGTAGAGAGTCACAGCACCCCGCGCTCGTCGTGTAGAGAATCACAGCACCCCGCGCTCCTCGTGTAGAGAATCACAGCACCCCGCGCTCCTCGTGTAGAGAGTCACAGCACCCCGCGCTCGTCGTGTAGAGAATCACAGCACCCCGCGCTCGTCGTGTAGAGAATCACAGCACCCCGCGCTCCTCGTGTAGAGAATCACAGCACCCCGCGCTCCTCGTGTAGATAATCACAGCACCCGCGCTCGTCGTGTAGATAATCACAGCACCCCGCGCTCCTCGTGTAGAGAATCACAGCACCCCTCGCTCGTCGTGTAGAGAGTCACAGCACCCCGCGCTCCTCGTGTAGAGAATCACAGCACCCCGCGCTCCTCGTGTAGAGAATCTCAGCACCCCGCGCTCGTCGTGTAGATAATCACAGCACCCCTCGCTCCTCGTGTAGATAATCACAGCACCCCGCGCTCCTCGTGTAGAGAATCACAGCACCCCGCGCTCCTCGTGTAGAGAATCACAGCACCCCGCGCTCGTCGTGTAGAGAATCACAGCACCCCGCGCTCCTCGTGTAGAGAGTCACAGCACCCCGCGCTCGTCGTGTAGAGAATCACAGCACCCCGCGCTCCTCGTGTAGAGAATCACAGCACCCCGCGCTCGTCGTGTAGAGAATCACAGCACCCCGCGCTCCTCGTGTAGAGAATCACAGCACCCCGCGCTCCTCGTGTAGAGAATCACAGCACCCCGCGCTCCTCGTGTAGAGAATCACAGCACCCCGCGCTCCTCGTGTAGAGAATCACAGCACCCCGCGCTCGTCGTGTAGAGAATCACAGCACCCCGCGCTCGTCGTGTAGAGAATCACAGCACCCGCGCTCCTCGTGTAGAGAATCACAGCACCCCGCGCTCCTCGTGTAGAGAATCACAGCACCCCGCGCTCCTCGTGTAGAGAATCACAGCACCCCGCGCTCCTCGTGTAGAGAATCACAGCACCCCGCGCTCCTCGTGTAGAGAATCACAGCACCCCGCGCTCCTCGTGTAGAGAATCACAGCACCCCTCGCTCGTCGTGTAGAGAATCACAGCACCCCGCGCTCGTCGTGTAGATAATCACAGCACCCCGCGCTCCTCGTGTAGAGAATCACAGCACCCCGCGCTCGTCGTGTAGAGAATCACAGCACCCCGCGCTCGTCGTGTAGAGGATCACAGCACCCCGCGCTCCTCGTGTAGAGAATCACAGCACCCCGCGCTCGTCGTGTAGAGAATCACAGCACCCCGCGCTCGTCGTGTAGAGAATCACAGCACCCCGCGCTCCTCGTGTAGAGAATCACAGCACCCCGCGCTCCTCGTGTAGAGAATCACAGCACCCCTCGCTCCTCGTGTAGAGAATCACAGCACCCCGCGCTCCTCGTGCAGAGAATCACAGCACCCCGCGCTCCTAGTGTAGAGAATCACAGCACCCCGCGCTCCTCGTGTAGAGAATCACAGCACCCCGCGCTCCTCGTGTAGAGAATCACAGCACCCCGCGCTCCTCGTGTAGAGAATCACAGCACCCCGCGCTCGTCGTGTAGAGAATCACAGCACCCCGCGCTCCTCGTGTAGAGAATCACAGCACCCCGCGCTCCTCGTGTAGAGAATCACAGCACCCCGCTCTCGTCGTGTAGAGAATCACAGCACCCCGCGCTCCTCGTGTAGAGAATCACAGCACCCCTCGCTCCTCGTGTAGAGAATCACAGCACCCCGCGCTCCTCGTGTAGAGAATCACAGCACCCCGCGCTCCTCGTGTAGAGAATCACAGCACCCCGCGCTCCTCGTGTAGAGAATCACAGCACCCCGCGCTCCTCGTGTAGAGAATCACAGCACCCCGTGCTCGTCGTGTAGAGAATCACAGACCCGCGCTCCTCGTGTAGAGGATCACAGCACCCCGCGCTCCTCGTGTAGAGAATCACAGCACCCCTCGCTCCTCGTGTAGAGAATCACAGCACCCCGTGCTCGTCGTGTAGAGGATCACAGCACCCCGCGCTCCTCGTGTAGAGAATCACAGCACCCCGCGCTCCTCGTGTATAGAATCACAGCACCCCGCGCTCGTCGTGTAGAGAGTCACAGCACCCCGCGCTCCTCGTGTAGAGAATCACAGCACCCCTCGCTCGTCGTGTAGAGAATCACAGCACCCCGCGCTCCTCGTGTAGAGAAAAACAGCACCCCGCGCTCCTCGTGTAGAGAATCACAGCACCCCGCGCTCCTCGTGTAGAGAATCACAGCACCCCGCGCTCCTCGTGTAGAGAATCACAGCACCCCGCGCTCCTCGTGTAGAGAATCACAGCACCCCGCGCTCCTCGTGTAGAGGATCACAGCACCCCGCGCTCCTCGTGTAGATAATCACAGCACCCCGCGCTCCTCGTGTAGAGAATCACAGCACCCCTCGCTCCTCGTGTAGAGAATCACAGCACCCCGTGCTCGTCGTGTAGAGGATCACAGCACCCCGCGCTCCTCGTGTAGAGAATCACAGCACCCCTCGCTCGTCGTGTAGAGAATCACAGCACCCCGCGCTCCTCGTGTAGAGAATCACAGCACCCCGCGCTCCTCGTGTAGAGGATCACAGCACCCCGCGCTCCTCGTGTAGAGAATCACAGCACCCCGCGCTCCTCGTGTAGAGAATCACAGCACCCCGCGCTCCTCGTGTAGAGAATCACAGCACCCCGCGCTCCTCGTGTAGAGGATCACAGCACCCCGCGCTCCTCGTGTAGAGAATCACAGCACCCCGCGCTCCTCGTGTAGAGAATCAAAGCACCCCGCGCTCCTCGTGTAGAGGATCACAGCACCCCGCGCTCCTCGTGTAGAGAATCACAGCACCCCGCGCTCCTCGTGTAGAGAATCACAGCACCCCGCGCTCCTCGTGTAGAGAATCACAGCACCCCGCGCTCGTCGTGTAGAGAATCACAGCACCCCGCGCTCCTCGTGTAGAGAATCACAGCACCCCGCGCTCCTCGTGTAGAGAATCACAGCACCCCGCGCTCCTCGTGTAGAGAATCACAGCACCCCGCGCTCCTCGTGTAGAGAATCACAGCACCCCGCGCTCGTCGTGTAGAGAATCACAGCACCCCGCGCTCCTCGTGTAGAGAATCACAGCACCCCGCGCTCCTCGTGTAGAGAATCACAGCACCCGCGCTCGTCGTGTAGATAATCACAGCACCCGCGCTCCTCGTGTAGAGAATCTCAGCACCCCGCGCTCCTCGTGTAGAGAATCACAGCACCCCGCGCTCCTCGTGTAGAGAGTCACAGCACCCCGCGCTCCTCGTGTAGAGAATCACAGCACCCCGCGCTCGTCGTGTAGAGAATCACAGCACCCCGCGCTCCTCGTGTAGAGAATCACAGCACCCCGCGCTCCTCGTGTAGAGAATCACAGCACCCCGCGCTCCTCGTGTAGAGAGTCACAGCACCCCGCGCTCGTCGTGTCCGCCGAGATAATCCTCTGCCAGTGAATGTTATCGCAGAGATCGGCCCTCCGCTTAAGGTTCGTCCCGCCTCCCGTGAGCAGGACAGCCGGGGACAGGCCGGTGTGTCGGGACAGACGCTGTTAGCGCCGGAGAGGTGCTGTCAACACAGAGGCACGTGACAGGCGCCGCGGCGCTGCCCAGAGCGGCGGCTCTTTGGTGTGCAGATAGTATGTAGGACATCAGCACATGGCCATATACAAAACCCGACCGCGCGTTGGCAACGATGGTGCAATTGGCTGACTTTAGAGTATGCAGCTATGTGGCTGAGGCTCGTTGTTATTTCCATGTCGTGAAATATGTATGCGTAAGGATCACTATATATACAAAAATGCAATTACCTGGGACGATAAATAGAATGTTGATGGAATGCTCCAAGTAGCATTCCAACATCATATTCATTGATTGCTGCTAGTCTGGTTGCTTAAATGTTCCTTGCAGCTTTCCAGCTTTAGCCAGCGACCAGCATATTAGTTATTGACGATGTGAACACTGAGCAATGATAGCATGCACACTGCTGCGGCACATTTGTCGGTAAGTACAAACGCATTAGAGCTGCAAAGTCCAGGCTCAGTAAAGCACTATCAAGTCATACTGGCTTAGTACGGAGCCCTGGTATGCCTGGTAAACTGACACGCCGGGCATTCGCCGTGTTTGATCATGACAAATTCAGTAAACAATATGCAGAGCATGTGCGGCGATGTGCCCCATTTGGCTGCATCCGACTTGGGCTTGCTTTTGCTTGCTTGCTTGCTTTGCGACCATGCTTTTTGTTTTCATTACTCACCATAACCATGCTTTCATTACACCACCATATCGCGCTGGGGCTTTCCAATTGTCCGCATATTTTTTTGCAACATATTACGTATGGCGGCGTCTGGTCCAAGGTCATGGGCTTAACTCATCGTAACGAGTGTGTTGGTGGGGACAGATCTCACCGTGAACAGAATGTATGGCCGCTCTTTGCACTGTTCCCAGTTCTGGAAAGCACGCTTTGGATGCCCGTAAGATGAGGTGGTGCCACCTACCTCTTCGGCAGCCAACTCCGGCCGCTATAACGGCCGGGGTCAATCATATATGATTGACTGATGGGTGCAGCACTGCATATCAGATGGGAACACCAGGGGGCTATCGAGGCCATCTCCTCGAAAACGACTGAAATCTGACAAAACTGACGTATCTCCTGATTAAAAAAAAAGATTTAACAGTTGTGAGGCTGTGAATAAAAAAGTTTGCTAAAAATCCGTCCCTGATGCACAAGAAACGAAGCGATGTCGGATATCCTTTTGGAATGTTGTCAGTTTCTTGGACTTGGCCGCCAAAACTAGCCTTTTGGCCGTTCTGGATTATCCAGTGGTGCCATGCCGGTCTACTACCGTCCTGCAGTTGATCGAGTGCAATTGGACACATATACCAACATATATGGTCACCTCGCAGCACATGGTTTCTATGGAGTCCACCCGCGTAAGGCTACATACTGGTATTGTCGCCTGTCTCATGTAATCCTTACGTTAAAACAGCGGACACACCTCTGGTTTCGGGGGATAGTCGCTAGTCTCTTAAAGTAGGACACCTAATTGATACACATGCTCTAAAGCAGGACACCTAATTGATGCACATGCTCTAAAGCAGGACGCCTAATTGATGCACATGCTCTAAAGTAGGACACCTAATTGATGCACATGCTCTAAAGTAGGACACCTAATTGATGCACATGCTCTAAAGCAGGACGCCTAATTGATGCACATGCTCTAAAGCAGGACACCTAATTGATGCACATGCTCTAAAGTAGGACAGTTAATTGATACACATGCTCTAAAGCAGGACACCTAATTGATACACATGTGCAGCTCCTGTAGATATGTCTGAAGCAATGTTCGAACTTTCCCACATTGAATGCACAATGGTGCCTGCCACGGCGAAATTAGCAACCTGTTGTATTAAACATTTTATAGGATAAACATTACCGATACCTTCGGAATGTGGTACTATATTCGGACACTGTAGGCGTTAGATTGAATCACTTCCATCGGCGTCATATAAGGTATGGCGTTGCATGATCTGTCGCTATCGAGTTGGATTGATTGGTCCGCTGTCCGTGGTTATGCCGGTCCGACAAGTTGTCGCCTCCTCCGTCGGTGCAGTGGCGGCTCCTGCAAACCAGTAACGGTGTGACCAAGTCAGTCATGCAATACGCTACTTTGCGCACGAGGATTGGCCACTTGGCACACCCGCACTGTCACCTGTTGTCGCTTGTTTGTATGCTAGGTTTGTCTGGCTGAATGTTTTTTTTTCGTACTCTCTCAAACAGTCTGTTGCAGGGGCGGCGCCACCAATTTTTGATAGGGTGGGGGGGGGGGGGGGGGGGGGGCGGGTCCATTTCTGTTTAAATCGTAGAAAATGGAGTTTGTGATGCAAATATCAAATAAAAAAACGTCAAAAGAACGGAAATGATAGTCTCTTAACAATGGCTATCTCGGATTTGCAAATTTTTTGCTTTTTGACCACACAAAATAAACAAACTGATTTTTTCGGAAAATTTCCAAAAAATCAAAACATTTCAAGATATTAAACAAAAACGGAATATATAAGGGAAAACTAAGTATGGACGATATCCAAACCAAATTTCAAATCAATATCTTTATGTTTGACTGACTTATAGCTCCCCAAGTATAAGTAACTCATGACGTCATTTTTTGAAGTTACGTTTTTTGTGTTGTATTTACCAGATATTATTATCCAGATATTATTTACCAGATACAGACAAATAAATGCCACCGCTGTATTTCCGAGACCAAACTGGTCTATAAACATGCATTTTGTATTTATATTAATCAATTTCAAATTACACCTTGACCTTGATCTTTGATTACAATTTAACTTTTGCTTATGCGGGAGATGCATTATACCTTTGAGAGCACTTTGTGCGATAATAGGGTGAAACACACTGTACACATGTTTTCATGAACACGGCTACTTAATGCCAGGTGATGTTGATGCCTCGCATTTTACCTGGCATGATTGAGAATTAATGTTTTAGGGCCTCGACACATTCAGTATTAGTGCTTCATTAACCCGCGCCCCGCTGCTGTATTCAGCCGAACACGCCCCGCCGCAGGGGGGGGGGGGGAGACTCCCTCGTTATCTTCCGAACCAATAACCGCAGCGAGACACGCAAGGAGGAAATCGAAAGCTCTTAATGAGACGCATCTAAAACATACGCGAAATTGTTAAAATAGGGTCACATGTCAGGTCACTGTTATGTTGTCCTTATAAAGTTCCGTCTAAGCGAGAGTCAGCGGTTCACACAAGCGATCGGAGAAGCAGCTGTATTCACGACAGCACGCGTCGAACTGGCCGGCTCGGCCCCAGACCGCGGGCGAGCCCAGCCACAGCCTCCGGCTACGGCTAGCGCGGCCAGCGCAGAGGCGGCGCCAGGCCCTACAGAAGGTAGGGTCGCAGAGGCGTACACAGTGGGGGTGCACAGGATCTCTACATCTCCCCCTCAAGACAATTGCGCTGCCAAACACAATGAGCAACTCACAAAGCGCAAATGTCTAAACTACGGTGGGCACATTCAAAACTTTCAGTCATCACTGTATGTGGTCCCACCCCATCGAACTTGGAGGCGCCGCGGCGCGCGGCGCGGTCGACGCGAACGTCGAGGGGCGGCAGCGGCAGGCTCCACCGATGGCGGCTGCTGAGCGCCGCCGGCAGGCAGGGGTGGCCGCTGGGAGCTGTTAGCAGACACAAGCCGCTGGGGGGCGCGCGCAGCGGACCGCTGCGCGCCGGCGGCAGGCGTCTCGGACGGTACGGCGGGCTCTGTCAAGAGCGGCCGGTACGGTCTCAGGTAGCGGCGGTTCCGCCACAGGACACGGCCGCTAGCTGTCCTGATGAGGAAGGTCCGGCGCTGTCCGATACCGACGATCACACCGATGCGGTCCCATCGGCCGGTGGCGGGGTCCTGGAGGTCGACGCGACTACCGATCTTCAGCTGAGACAGCTGGCGCGCAGACGCGTCGTAGTAGCGGACCGCCTTCTCCTGAGTCTCGGCAGCCGTCTCGTCGCAGGCGGCTGCGGCTCGCTGCCACTCGGGAGCGAAGGCGCGATGGTGCGTCGGGACGCCAGAACGCAGCGGATGACCGAACAGGACCTGTGCTGGTGATCTTCCGTCCACGCGTGGCGTGTTCCGCAGTTCTAGAAGGCCGCGGTCCAATTGGTCGTCGTCCAGACGTCCGGAGGCGGAAGCTGCCAGCACCAGCTTCTTCACCGTCTTCACACACGCTTCGGCGTGTCCGTTGGAGCGCGGGTAGTGCGGAGATGACATCTCGTGGGTGACGTCCCAGCGCTGCAGGAAGCGGCGTAGCGTGCCAGACGCGTACTGAGGTCCCCCGTCTGACCGAAGTACAGACGGGACCCCCGTCTGAGCAAACAGCATGCGGAGCTGTCGCGTCAGATGGTCCGCTGAGGCCGTGCGGGGGCAGGTCGTGACGTACGGCCATCCGGACAGCCGGTCGACGTACACTAAGTACGTGTGTCCTCCGGCATGGAAGTAGTCGGTCGAGACCGATTCGAAGACGCGGGTCGGCTTGTCGTCCTCACGCCACATTGGCTCACGGGCGTGGCTCGGGAGACGCTGACGGCACTGGTTACAGGAGGTGACGGTGTTAGCCACGTCCTGGTCGATGCCGGGCCAGTACACACTGAGCCGGGCGCGCCGTTTGGTCCTCTCCACGCCCTGGTGTGACTCGTGTAGTCGCTCCAGCACACCGCGGCGGAGGTCGGTCGGGATGACCAGTCGAGCGCCGTAGACCACCAGTCCGTCGTCGATGGCCAGCTGATGGCGTACGCCCCAGTACGCCCGAGCTGCAGGGGGCGCCTCGTACCGGTTCTCCGGGAAGCCGGCCAGAATCAGGTCACGAAGGGTCCGATACGCCGGGTCGCGCTCTGCAGCGGCGCGAATCCTCTCCAGCATCGGGTCGACCAGTGGCGCCAGCTGGGCGCCCTCCTCCGTCTGGTTGGCGGCCTGCAGCGCAGAGATGACGCTGGCGTGCAGCGGGTCGCCGTCTTCCTCTCCCACGTCGTCGTCAGCGACGGGGTCGCTGGTAGGCGCCCTAGAGAGGGCGTCGGGGATGACATGCGACGACCCCTTCTGCCAGCTTGTAGTGAAGCTGTAGGCTGACAGCTTCTCTCGCATCCGCTGCAGACGCGGGTTGTCGATCGCGTTCAGCTGCTTGTGGTTTAAAATGGTGACCAGAGGCCTGTGGTCAACCACAACGTCGAACTGCGGCATGCCGGCCAGGTAGAGATGACACTTCTTGCAGGCCCAGAGGACGGCGGTCAGCTCCAGCTCCACCACCGCATACCGCGACTCGGTATCGGTGAGGAACCGAGACCCGCACTGAACCAGGCGCCAGTCGTCGCCGTGTCTCTGCAGCAGTGCATATCCCAGACCCCGCGTCTTGGCAGCGTCGGTCTGGAGGACGGTCGGCAGATGAGGCTCGAAGAAGGCCATCACGGGCGGCGACGACAGCACACTCTTCGTGCGTCGGAAGGCGGCCTCGTGCTGCGCCGTCCAGCACCAGATGCGGCGCGACTTGAGCAGGTCGCGGAAGGCCATCGTGGTGGTCGCCAGCTCCGGAGTCAGGCCGCCCAGCTGATTCACCAGACCCATGAAGGACCTCAGGTCGGTGATGTTTTCCGGTCTCGGAAAATCAGCGATGGCGCGGGCCTTCTCGTTGTCTGTGGTGTAGCCGGTGGGCGTGATGTTATATCCACAGAACTTGACTTCGTTCTGGGCGAACTTGAACTTCTCCGGGTTCAGTGTGATCCCTCTGTCATCACATCGGCGGAGAATCTCGATGACCTGCTGAAGGTGCTCCCTGTAGGTCGGCGCGACGGCCAGGATGTCGTCCACGATCTTGACACAGTTGGAGATGTCGCCGAGCGCCGCATCACCCCGTCGGTTGTACTCGTCCCCCGAGGCGTTGCATCCCATCGGACAGCGGACGAACTTGAACCGTCCCCACGGCGTGATGAAACACGTGAGGTCCTGGCTTTCTTCAGCGAGGGACACCTGGAAGTAGCCCATCTTGGCATCCAGAGTGGACATCCACCGGTTCCCTGCGGGCAGGCTCGTCACGGCGTCGTGTGGGGGCCGGCAGGGGTATGTCGGTCGCTGGACATACTGGTTGAGCCTAGTCAGGTCCACGCAGAGTCGAAACCCAGACGGGTTCTTCGGCACGCACGAGATGGGGTGGCACCACTCCGTCGGGTAGTCCACTGGGACGATGACGCCGCGGTGAAGCAGATCATCCAGCTGCGCCTTCACCTCCGCTCGCCAGGCGAAGGGGATCGGTCGTGCAGCGGTGACCGACGTCGGAGTCGCGTCGGGTCGTAGCTCGATCACCATCGGGTCGCCGTCCATGACCCGGAGCGTCGAATCTCGTCCGAAGACGCGCGAGAAGCACTCCACCAGAGCGGCCGCATGAGCTCTGCGAGTCGCCTCCGGCGGGTCGGCGTCGCTATCCCACGCTGGCAGGTGACTGGAGGCTCCGGCGGCACCGTGGGCGGCGCTGTGGGCGGCCCCTTCCTGGGCGGCCCCTCCTTGGGCGGCGCTGTGGGCGGCCCCTCTCTGGGCGGCGCTGTGGGCGTCCCCTCTCTGGGCGGCCCCTCCACGGGCGGCGTCGCCCAGGGCGGCTCCGGTGGCGGCACACCAGGAATGGCTGCGTCTGGCCGGCGATACAGATGGTGTGACGTCGCCAGTGGAGAACGATACGTCTTCGACAGATCGGATCTGTGCCGGAAAGTCCCTCGGCAGGATCCCCAGCGATACGCAGTCAAACCAGCTGAGTAGCAGTCCCGTCAGCTCCTTGATGACGAACACCGTGGCATCGGTCGATCGGTTCCCGAGCTCCAGAGTGGCCTCGAAGGAACCGAGACAGGTGAGCGGCTGCTTCCTAACAGCTGAGAAGGTCTGACTGAGGCAAGACTCCAGCTGCGACGGGTCCATGTCGACTGCCGAGAGGACGTCTTCACCGATGACAGTCGCCTCCGCGCCCGAGTCGGCACGTGCTGCCATGGTAAACACATCGCTCGACACGAAGACACGAACGTCCACTGTAGGTGTTGGCCGCGTAGAGACGCCGTTCACGTACACGTCTTGGATGACTCGGCGAATGCCCGGTCCTGATCGTGCGGGCGGCTGTCTCCCAGCGGGCCGTCCGCGCCATGGCATCGCCGCTGCAGCGGGAGCATCCGTGCTCCCGCGCGCCCTCTGCTCACACACTGATGCGTAATGCCCGCGGCGGCCACAGGAGTTGCAGGTGGCGCTAGCGGCGCGGCACTCAGCCGAGTCGGCGTGACTGCTCCGCCCGCAGCGGCGACAGCGCGCACCGGGCGAGGCCGAGGGGCGCCCGCGAGGCTGGGCCGCGGGCCGCGCGCCATGGGACCTGCTGCGCGCCCGGCGGTAAGCCGACAGCCGGCTCACGGATGACGCAGGCGCACGGAGGTCGGCACACGTCGCACGGGCATTCTCCGACGCCCGACAGATGTCCACCGTCTTCTGGAGGTCGAGCTCGGGATCCTCCAGCAGGCGTTTCACGGTGTTCTCATCTCGTAGGCCGCACACAATCTTGTCTCGCATCCGTGAGTCGAAACACCGGTCACAAAAGTCACAAAATGCCGCGAGCTCCTTCACCGCACACATGAAGTCCTCGAAGTTCTCGCCCTCCTCCTGCACGCGGGCGTAGAACGCTCTGCGGTCGACGAGGACGCTGCGCTGTTTCCGCAGGTGGGCCTCCATGGCCGACACCACATCGGAGAGGGGAGCGTCTACGGCGACGCTTAACCCGTAGCGCAGCACACGGTGCCAGTCCTCGTCTAGCAGGCTCAGAAGAGCGGCACGCTGAGAAGGGACGGGCAGCGACGACGCACCGGTCAGAAGAAAGTACCCGTCCAGCTTCTCGCGCCAGACAGCGAAGTCCCGCAGAGATGCAGAGGAGAGGTATGGAGCCGGTGTCGCCGCAGCGGGCAGTCGCACAGACCGAGCAGCCGACGCCGGTGTCGCGGGCGACGCGTCCGCCCCATCCCCGGCGGTGACGGCGGGCGGCGGCCGGTCCACCACCAGCCGCTCCATCAGCTGAGCGAGTCGCTCCTCTCGCTGCACGTAGCGCTCCTCGCGCTGAGCGGATAGCTCCGCCTGCCGCCGGGACAGCTCCGTCTGCTGCATCAGCAGCTCCGTCAGTTTGTCCAAGTCACTCATGATGACTGCAGCACAACACTAGCAAAAACTCTCCCACCGCGACTCACTGACACTCACACAACCGACCGCGCCATGTTATGTTGTCCTTATAAAGTTCCGTCTAAGCGAGAGTCAGCGGTTCACACAAGCGATCGGAGAAGCAGCTGTATTCACGACAGCACGCGTCGAACTGGCCGGCTCGGCCCCAGACCGCGGGCGAGCCCAGCCACAGCCTCCGGCTACGGCTAGCGCGGCCAGCGCAGAGGCGGCGCCAGGCCCTACAGAAGGTAGGGTCGCAGAGGCGTACACAGTGGGGGTGCACAGGATCTCTACAGTCACAGCCAGGTCAAAAGTCAAAATTAAGGTATTTGAGTTTTTGGGCCATACTTTCCATCCAAAGCCTTAGATTGCGACTATTATCGGTCAAACACACCGCACACACCATCCACATGTTAGATTGAAAACGCATAATTTTCAGCATGACAGAGTAGTAGTTCATGGGCTCAATATCGTCATAATTGTAGGTATGCAATGTCACCAAATTTGATTGAGCTTCAACATGGAAAACATTGGCGACACATGAAGGAAATTATATACACGGAGTACATTTTTTCCAGCGAAAGGTTGCTGGGAAAGGGAGTACTGTACCCCGCTATCTTAATATAGGGGGACGCGTCTTCCGCGTCCCCCCCCCCGGTGGCGCCGCCCCTGGTCTGTTGTTTATATGCAAAACTTGTAAGATATAGTTACAAAGAAAGGAATACGAAACGCGAAACAGGGACACTGCGACGCATCAACTCTTAAAACGTTTACGTCGCCTTAAAGTGAATAGTTCACCTTTAACATGGGATTTTGAACTGAGATAGCAGATTTGTAGAGCAAATCGAAAAATGGGTTGTGGTGAAAGAATTACCTCGCTACGCTAAGTAATTTCCACACAGGACTATAGTGGGCCCCTTTTAGAAGACTCTGTTTCGGGTCCGCGAAACTTGTTTCGGGTCCTCACAACGGTTGTTTACGTTACAAGCAGCCTGCGTATATATGACTAAAGTCCGTCGTTATTGTATGCAATAGTTTCCATATCCAAGCTACCATATGCATGACGTCATACAGTCAGCATGAAGTTTTTTTTATGGCCATGAAGGAGAAAAGAGAAACATGCCCATTTTTCGACGGATATCCATCTATCGTCCAAACAGCCATATTCTTTTTTTTCAACTCGAAATACCTCGTATAGCCAAATTTCGAGACAACTTTCAATGTGACCTATTCCCTTTAAGCTCGTGCTTTAATGGATGTTAACTAGATACATAGTCTGCGAGTTCGCGAGTCCAGAATCTCCATACACCATCTTGTCCTGCATTGCTATCAACGGCACTTCAAGCCACGCCATTTATGAGCTTAGCAATATGTACATACACAAGTTAGCATGTATCAAAGTCTCTGATAGACCGGAATCGGTTCCATTTGTAGCCATGTCTACTGTGCTGATTGAATCGTATGGGACCGGAATCGAAATGTGTCGTCTGGAGTTTTCCTGCCGCGCCCAAGACACACGGTTGCATGAGCCTCTGATCTATGGACAACAGCGATTAGGGTCATGACTAACAGCTACACATCATGATAATCCGTATATCATATTGGCAATCAATGTCCAGTAAGTTTGTGTAAGTAACAGCTCACGTCGTGATATGGAGGTGTGATCTGGCGGAATCACTCTTATGCCTCGATAACGCTAGCGGTGAAAGTGACGCAGTGCTCGAACTTGCAGTGCTATACAATAAAACAGCGGTTATTGGGAGTTTTGAGATCAATGTCAGCCGCAGTGCATTTGAACATAACAGTAGACAATGTCTCCACTACACTAGTTCAGGGTTCCGCCGTTTTATCACTCAGCGGAAATTCTGTTTGAAGAAGGCGGGTATTGTGGTGAAGTGTAAACTATACTTTGATGGCCATATCAGATGATGATGAACATGCAAACTCACGGATCATTCCTCCTTTTACATGTTGGCTGTTTTCCGGGACCCATGTCATGGTGTCATGGTGTCACATGGCCAGACTATGTATGTTTGTCTGCTGTCAACGTGTAAAATCAGGAATTGAATAACATTTCCTTTGAGAGCAGTATAGTGACGCCTACTGTCGAGTCTTGTTGAGTGCTGCGGGTTAAAGGGAATAGTTCACCTTTAACCCTCGCCCTACGGGGGGAGGGTCCTAAAACGACCCCCCTGAGGGGTTTCTTGCATAACTTTTTAGACATCGTCGCATCTTGCTGACATTTTCAGCAGCTAAGTATACAACAATTATACGTATGCTGTACAAATTTCATTGAAAGTGGTTGAGAAATTTTGGGAAATAATGATGTTTTGATGACGTCATGTTGGTGGACAAACGATAAATATTTGAAAAATCGTAGAAAACAGAATTTTGAAGCAAATTGCAAACGCAATTATCCAAGGATATAAAATGGCATTTTCTTTAAAATAGCAATCTCGGATTTTCGAAATTTTGGGTTTTTAACCCCCAAAATGAACAAAAAGTGCTTTTTTTAAATCACCACAAAATCAAAATTTTCAAAGATGTTAAAAAACCGGAATATATGTGAGAGAACTGAGTATCGACAATACTCAAACCAAATTTCAAAGAAATCTCTCTATTTTTGATTGAGTGATGGGTCTCTAAGTGTAAGAAATTCATGACGTAATTTTTTTCAAATAACATTTTTGACTTTTTTTTACCAGATAAGAATAAATAATTACCTTTTCTGTATTTCTGAGACAAAACTGGTCTAGGAACATGCTTTTTTATTTACATTTATCAATTTCTCATTTTAAGGTTTTCTGACAGAGCAAAATCGCTGTTCTGGACGTGGTCGATCGAGGTCAATCACTTGAGCTGGAAGGTCACTCCTTGACCCGAAACCTCAAAATTGCATACCGTTAGCTTCCAAACATGACAGGCAACATGTTGGTTCTTACCGCGTTGCTCTATGTTGCTTGGTTTGGAAGTTTAACAGGGGGGTCTTTTTAGGACCCCCGTAGGGCGAAGGTGAAAAAAGCTCCCGTAGGGCGAGAGTTAACATGGCGTTTTGAACTGAGATAGCGGATTTGTAGAGCAGATCGAAAAAAACGGGATGTGGTGAAAGAATTACCTCGCTACGCTAAGAAATTTCGCTCGACACAGGACTAGTGTTGTAGTATGTTGTTGTAGTAGTATGTAGTGTATCTGGGTACGAAACAGCTTCTTCTACCTAAAAGGGTCCTGTTAGAAGACTGTGTTCGGCTGTTTCGTGCCCCGATCGGGGCACGTAACTTGAAACTCTTCGACGGATATCCATCTATCGTCCAAATAAATGCCATATTCGTTTTTTTTAGCTCGAAATACCTCGTATAGCTAAATTTTAAGACAACTTTCAAGGTGACCTATTCCCTTTAACCTCGCCTCTGATTCTTAGATCCGTCTGACGTGTGTCAATGAAAACCCATGTTGAATGGATTTGTCACGAATACAGTATCTGTATCTGTTCTCCTTGTATGGGTTGTCAGATAGTTTGAAAGGGCATGTTCTACAGGATAATGCTAAGATTGTATTTACAACGCGACAATGGGTGAGCGTATTTTATTACAATGTGACTATGATGCGTAGAGCTCACTGCTACCGTAGTTCCTATGCAAACCCATGATTTCGTTGATGAAAACCCCCTTTTCTCAAGAACTCACCGTTTTTGGCGCCAGCGGTTACCCGGCCTTTGCGGTGTTTGTGTTTGTTTTGTTTGTGCTTGTATTTCCCAACATTTGGCAAATATCCGTAAATTGCGCTTGCGTTGCTGTGTCTCTATCGATAGTGCTCTTGCTCTACACTTCAACCCTCGCCCGGGTAGGGCAAAATCACTATGTGTTCGGGTGGGGGGAGGGGGGAGGGTTGGTTGGTACGACCCCCTTAGCGTTTCGCCCCTAATTAAGCTAGAGCTTCGATTCAAAGACGAGCGTGTTGTTTGTGACGAGAGGAAGCCGTTGATATACGATTGTAAGGCCTTGAGTCATTAGGTGACCTCTGAGGTCATGTCAATGACCAAAATGTCATCTAACTTGTAAATGCGTATATATTGAATTTTATGGGGCCAGAATCGTGAAAAAGCAATCATAATGCTTAAGGGTGCAAAATTCATAATCAGCGTCACAAAATTTCCTAAAAACGGCCAAATTCCAAAAGGTCATGTCACGTCACCTGAGGTCAGTGACCTCGGTTGACCTGTGGAAGCACATGACCCCAGTGCAACATATAATTATGTAAATGGGTCCCAAATTCGAAATCAGCGTCACAAAATGTCCTAGAAACCGCCAGAAGCCTAAAAAAGTCATCTGAGGTCATCGGAGGTCAATGACCTCAGTTGACCTCTGAAAAAGTCAATTGAGGTCACAATCTCAGTGGAAACCACAACAGTCACCTGGAAACACATGTGCATGTGCTCCTGAACAACAAACACTCGGAAACTGCACAAGTTACAAGCATTGATACTACGGGACGCCAGTTGCGCCTGACATGACCTTGAGAAACAGGTCATAGGTCACGGGTCATGTGGGTTAGAAATTCAAAATTTTCAGAGTATGTGGAAATTTGTCAAAAGTAGGGTACTCAATGTTTCATAGCAAAATCAGTTGGAAATTACGCGAGTTATTCCAGAAAAACCGAGGGGGTGACATCCACCCCCCCCTCATACCCGGGCCGTCTCCCCACCGTATATATCGACTATCGAACATCATCAGATATCACTTCCCCCATATATCCCAGCCTATCATATCTGATATCACTTCCCCCTATATCCCGGCATATCATATATGATATCATGTCCCCCTTATATCCCGGCCTGAGCGCCTCGCGTCCGTGGTGTGCTAATTGATTGAGAGAGATGAATTTGGCAGCTCCATCGGGAGGTCAGTTTGGCAGCCGTCTGGGGCCCACGGAAGTAATTTATCATCGGTGCCTTCCCCGTGGCTGATGAATGATGTGTTTGCCTTTCTGACGAGGCCCATCAAAGCATCTCGTGCCTGAATTACCAGGTGTGTTTCGGTGATGTATGCAGCGTAGATCGGTAGATGACGACGGAACAGACCGATACAGTTCCAGTGGAATTTTATTCATTTAATTCCTGAATTAACTCCAAGGATTATACAAGAGCATTGATGTTATCATCCAGATCATGTCGGTTTTTCTAAGTGAGTTGTGTATCGCACTCCTCATATCAATAATTGTTGAGCCCTTGACGAAGGTAACCAGCTGGGGTACGTGGTGCGACTGTGAGCCCCAGTGTGACCCGGGTCTGTGGTCTGTGTGTTTCAGTGGACGGCGGCTGGTCCAGCTGGGGTACGTGGTGCGACTGTGAGCCCCAGTGTGACCCTGGTCTGTGGTCTGTGTGTTTCAGTGGACGGCGGCTGGTCCAGCTGGGGTACGTGGTCCGACTGTGAGCCCCAGTGTGACCCTGGTCTGTGGTCTGTGTGTTTCAGTGGACGGCGGCTGGTCCAGCTGGGGTACGTGGTCCGACTGTGAGCCCCAGTGTGACCCTGGTCTGTGGTCTGTGTGTTTCAGTGGACGGCGGCTGGTCCAGCTGGGGTACGTGGTCCGACTGTGAGCCCCAGTGTGACCCGGGTCTGTGGTCTGTGTGTTTCAGTGGACGGCGGCTGGTCCAGCTGGGGTACGTGGTGCGACTGTGAGCCCCAGTGTGACCCGGGTCTGTGGTATGTGTGTTTCAGTGGACGGCGGCTGGTCCAGCTGGGGTACGTGGCCCGACTGTGAGCCCCAGTGTGACCCTGGTCTGTGGTCTGTGTGTTTCAGTGGACGGCGGCTGGTCCAGCTGGGGTAAGTGGTCCGACTGTGAGCTCCAGTGTGACCCTGGTCTGTGGTCTGTGTGTTTCAGTGGACGGCGGCTGGTCCAGCTGGGGTACGTGGTCCGACTGTGAGCCCCAGTGTGACCGGGTCTGTGGTCTGTGTGTTTCAGTGGACGGTGGCTGGTCCAGCTGGGGTATGTGGTCCGACTGTGAGCCCCAGTGTGACCGGGTCTGTGGTCTGTGTGTTTCAGTGGACGGTGGCTGGTCCAGCTGGGGTATGTGGTCCGACTGTGAGCCCCAGTGCGGCCCGGGTCTGATGGGGCGGCGCCGCTCCTGCGACAGTCCTCCGCCGCTGAACGGAGGTCAGGAGTGCGCCGGGCCCTCGCGACAGACGGCCGACTGCAACTCGCTCTGTCAGCGTGAGTATGCACAGCTCAGGTGCACAGCCACACCACCCTTCTGCATCGCCTATGGCTTACTCGACAGTGGAGTCATTCACAGTGGTGTCTTCAGATGAGTTACCTCTTAACGTCTTAACTGAGCCGTCCCCTAGTGCAGTGCGTGTCTAGGGGGCATCCACACGCCCCTCCCCCTTCCTCCCGCCACGGTAACCCTGTTCTGCCGTCTGTCTTTCTTCGTTACACCTCAGACCCTCGCTGCAGCTCCTCTTTGTCTGTGAAGCTGCGTGTTGCTGGGAAGGCAGCTCCGGGACTGGCCAGTGACGTGGGAACCAAATGTTCCGCGGCGTTTAATGGGCTGAAACGGAGAGCTGACCAGACGCGGGGCATAAATCTGTAACGGAAACCGGATCTCTGTAATTGGTCTGTTTCTGTGGCTGGAGACGATATTTGGAGTTCGGGTTTCCGGAATTTGGAATCACATTCAGCTGCTAGAAACAATGTTTTACAGCGGCAACGGTCTTGTGGATTTGGCATACAGATTGAAGGCCTGTCTCCCTGACAGCGGTGGCCGGCGGCTGGAGTCAGTACGGCCAGTGGTCGGCCTGTGACTCGTCAGTTGACTCTCCCTCCCTCCCTCCCTGACAGCGGTGGCCGGCGGCTGGAGTCAGTACGGCCAGTGGTCGGCCTGTGACTCGTCAGTTGACTCTCCCTCCCTCCCTCCCTCCGTGACAGCGGTGGCCGGCGGCTGGAGTCAGTACGGCCAGTGGTCGGCTTGTGACTCGTCAGTTGACTCTCCCTCCCTCCCTCCCTCCCTCCCTCCCTCCCTCCCTGACAGCGGTGTCCGGCGGCTGGAGTCAGTACGGCCAGTGGTCGGCGTGTGACTCGTCAGTTGACTCTCCCTCCCTCCCTCCCTCCCTGACAGCGGTGGCCGGCGGCTGGAGTCAGTACGGCCAGTGGTCGGCTTGTGACTCGTCAGTTGACTCTCCCTCCCTCCCTCCCTCCCTCCCTGACAGCGGTGGCCGGCGGCTGGAGTCAGTACGGCCAGTGGTCGGCCTGTGACTCGTCAGTTGACTCTCCCTCCCTCCCTCCCTGACAGCGGTGGCCGGCGGCTGGAGTCAGTACGGCCAGTGGTCGGCCTGTGACTCGTCAGTTGACTCTCCCTCCCTCCCTCCCTCCCTGACAGCGGTGGCCGGCGGCTGGAGTCAGTACGGCCAGTGGTCGGCTTGTGACTCGTCAGTTGACTCTCCCTCCCTCCCTCCCTCCCTCCCTCCCTGACAGCGGTGTCCGGCGGCTGGAGTCAGTACGGCCAGTGGTCGGCGTGTGACTCGTCAGTTGACTCTCCCTCCCTCCCTCCCTCCCTGACAGCGGTGGCCGGCGGCTGGAGTCAGTACGGCCAGTGGTCGGCTTGTGACTCTTCAGTTGACTCTCCCTCCCTCCCTCCCTCCCTCCCTCCCTGACAGCGGTGTCCGGCGGCTGGAGTCAGTACGGCCAGTGGTCGGCGTGTGACTCGTCAGTTGACTCTCCCTCCCTCTCTCCCTCCCTGACAGCGGTGGCCGGCGGCTGGAGTCAGTACGGCCAGTGGTCGGCTTGTGACTCATCAGTCGACTCTCCCTCCCTCCCTCCCTCCCTCCCTCCCTCCCTCCCTGACAGCGGTGTTCGGCGGCTGGAGTCAGTACGGCCAGTGGTCGGCATGTGACTCGTCAGTTGACTCTCCCTCCCTCCCTCCCTGCCAGCGGTGGCCGGCGGCTGGAGTCAGTACGGCCAGTGGTCGGCTTGTGACTCGTCAGTTGACTCTCCCTCCCTCCCTCCCTGCCAGCGGTGGCCGGCGGCTGGAGTCAGTACGGCCAGTGGTCGGCTTGTGACTCGTCAGTTGACTCTCCCTCCCTCCCTGCCTCCCTGACAGTGGTGGCCGGCGGCTGGAGTCAGTACGGCCAGTGGTCGGCCTGTGACTCGGTCAGTTGACTCTCCCTCCCTCCCTGCCTCCCTGACAGCGGTGGCCGGCGGCTGGAGTCAGTACGGCCAGTGGTCGGCTTGTGACTCGTCAGTTGACTCTCCCTCCCTCCCTGCCTCCCTGACAGCGGTGGCCGGCGGCTGGAGTCAGTACGGCCAGTGGTCGGCATGTGACTCGTCAGTTGACTCTGCCTCCCTCCCTCCCTCCCTGACAGCGGTGGCCGGCGGCTGGAGTCAGTACGGTCAGTGGTCGGCATGTGACTCGTCAGTTGACTCTCCCTCCCTCCCTCCCTGCCAGCGGTGGCCGGCGGCTGGAGTCAGTACGGCCAGTGGTCGGCTTGTGACTCGTCAGTTGACTCTCCCTCCCTCCCTGCCTCCCTGACAGTGGTGGCCGGCGGCTGGAGTCAGTACGGCCAGTGGTCGGCCTGTGACTCGGTCAGTTGACTCTCCCTCCCTCCCTGCCTCCCTGACAGCGGTGGCCGGCGGCTGGAGTCAGTACGGCCAGTGGTCGGCTTGTGACTCGTCAGTTGACTCTCCCTCCCTCCCTGCCTCCCTGACAGCGGTGGCCGGCGGCTGGAGTCAGTACGGCCAGTGGTCGGCATGTGACTCGTCAGTTGACTCTGCCTCCCTCCCTCCCTCCCTCCCTGACAGCGGTGGCCGGCGGCTGGAGTCAGTACGGCCAGTGGTCGGCCTGTGACTCGTCAGTTGACTCTCCCTCCCTCCCTCCCTGTCTCCCTGACAGCGGTGGCCGGCGGCTGGAGTCAGTACGGCCAGTGGTCGGCCTGTGACTCGTCAGTTGACTCTCCCTCCCTCCCTCCCTCCCTCCCTCCCTGACAGCGGTGGCCGGCGGCTGGAGTCAGTACGGCCAGTGGTCGGCCTGTGACTCGTCAGTTGACTCTCCCTCCTTCCCTCTCTCCCTCCCTGACAGCGGTGGCCGGCGGCTGGAGTCAGTACGGCCAGTGGTCGGCCTGTGACTCGTCAGTTGACTCTCCCTCCCTCCCTCTCTCCCTCCCTGACAGCGGTGGCCGGCGGCTGGAGTCAGTACGGCCAGTGGTCGGCATGTGACTCGTCAGTTGACTCTCCCTCCCTCCCTCCCTCCCTGACAGCGGTGGCCGGCGGCTGGAGTCAGTACGGCCAGTGGTCGGCCTGTGACTCCTCCTGTCGGCAGTACCGCCACCGCTCCTGCTCCAATCCGGACCCGCAGCACGGCGGGGCGCCCTGCGACGGACCAGACAGAATCTCCCGAAACTGCTCCCGGGAACTGTGCACAGGTCAGTGACCACGGGTCAGGTCAGTGACCCCGGGCCAGGTCAGTGACCCCGGGCCAGGTCAGTGACCTCGGGCCAGGTCATGAGTGTTTGCAGGACGTCAGTGGTTCCACGCAGTACGATGATGTTTGGTGATGATGTTTGGTGATGATGTTTGGTGATGATGTTTGGTGATGATGTTTGGTGATGATGTTTGGTGATGATGTTTCGTGATGATTTTGGTGATGATTTTCGTGATTATGTTTGGTGATGATATTTTGTGATGATGTTTGGTGATGATGTTTGGTGAACGCGTGCAACTTCTTGAAGCTTTCGGTTACTGTCTGTGTTATTGCGTGGTTACGACAGTTGCGTGGTTGCTGACAGTTGCTGTTTAATTGGTTGCTGACCACGACAGTTGCTGTTATTGCGTGGTTATTGCTCCTTGCTACAGAGCTCAACGATGTCGATGTTATGGCACGTCATATGCCTATCTTGCCTATGACTCTATGAGTTGTTGTGTTGTATGAGTATCGGTATCGGTTGTGCGTTGAATGACTGACTGGCCGTTTGTTGGATATCTCCTCAGGTGGAGTGGTCAGTGGTCTGGAGACAACACGAACTGATCAAGGTAAGACGGTGCCTCCTCATTCAGGATCAGCATAAGTCTCATGACGTGAGCCCGCTGTTAAACATGCTTACAATTGTATTATTGTACACGCAAATATCGTATGAGAGCGTTTTTCAGGATCATTTACGGTGTGAGGTTGTTCGTGTCCACCCAGTGCTATTGCTGGTGTTCGGTAACGGTCTCCCCCTCTCTCCCTCTCTCCCCTCTCCCCTCTCTCGCCTCTCTCGCCTCTCTCGCCTCTCTCGCCTCTCTCGCCTCTCTCGTCGCTCTCGTCGCTCTCGTCGCTCTCGTCGCTCTCGTCGCTCTCGTCGCTCTCGTCGCTCTCGTCGCTCTCGTCGCTCTCGTCGCTCTCGTCGCTCTCGTCGCTCTCGTCGCTCTCGTCGCTCTCGTCGCTCTCGTCGCTCTCGTCGCTCTCGTCGCTCTCGTCGCTCTCGTCGCTCGTGTCGCTCTCGTCGCTCTCGTGTCGCTCTCTCGCTCTCTCGCTCTCTCGCTCTCTCGCTCTCTCGCTCTCTCGCTCTCTCGCTCTCTCGCTCTCTCGCTCTCTCGCTCTCTCTTTGGAGCCACTGTTACTGCTCCTGCCCCGCCGTCTGGTGCGAACCTGCCTCCCGGACACTGTATGTTCCCCCTCCTATACCTCCCGTCTGGTGCGAACCTGCCTCCCGGACACTGTATGTTCTCCCTCCTATACCTCCCGTCTGGTGCGAACCTGCCTCCCGGACACTGTATGTTCCCCCTCCTATACCTCCCGTCTGGTGCGAACCTGCCTCCCGGACACTGTATGTGTCCCCTCCTATACCTCCCGTCTGGTGCGAACCTGCCGTCCCTCCCGAACACTGTATGTTCTCCCTCCTATACCTCCCGTCTGGTGCGAACCTGCCTCCCGGACACTGTATGTTCCCCTCCTATACCTCCCGTCTGGTGCGAACCTGCCGTCCCTCCCGGACACTGTATGTGTCCCCTCCTATACCTCCCGTCTGGTGCGAACCTGCCTCCCGGACACTGTATGTTCTCCCTCCTATACCTCCCGTCTGGTGCGAACCTGCCTCCCGGACACTGTATGTGTCCCCTCCTATACCTCCCGTCTGGTGCGAACCTGCCGTCCCTCCCGGACAGTAAGCCGAGCCTCGTAATGACCCCGTCCTGCGACAGTTACTGACTCGCACGCCATGATTAACGACCGCCACCGCCATGACACTGTTTACCATGATCAGCTGGTACAGCAGCCTGGTAAACACACAGAAGCCGTGTGTACGCAGAGGGAGTAATGGGTAAACACCGTATGACTGAGTATGCAACGAAACAGGTGTGAACAGTTTGGTGTGATTCTCCAGATAAGGATAGACTTATACTTGCGGAAGATGCGAACCATACCGATTATTGATTGTTCCAAAGACTATGTGTCAGCTTTTAGGGAACGCTGCAGCAGCCATTCAGACAGATCGATTGTTTGCCTTCATCTCAGCGACCGGATTTCCTATAGTATATGCACCAGTGGGACAAGATGAACTTCGCTATGGCTGCCAGGTGACCACAAGCAGTCGGTGCGCCATAAAACCCCAATCATCATCATCATTATCAACATCATCCTATTGGTTGTAGTTGATTGTATTGCGTGAAAGTATTCTATTTTGGAGACCCCCCATGCAAATTAATGGTGAATCATCACGACGAATAATAAACAAGTTTGCAGGTCTTCGCTGCTTCGTAATGCCTTTCTGGGCGATTTATTTGCCGCTTAGTACGCATCTTCGCTTCTGCCGGTGTTCTGTCTCCATTCCGCGTCATCTCCGTCTCCGTGGCGCGTCGTCTCCCCTCGGCCGGGGCTGGAGACACATCTCCGTCTCCGTGGCGCGTCGTCTCCCCTCGGCCGGGGCTGGAGACACATCTCCGTCTCCTTGCCGGCGTTGTCTCCCCTCGGCCGAGGCTGAAGACACATCCCCGTCTCCCCTCGGTCGGAGCTGGAGACACATCTCCGTCTACAGGAAGTACCCACGCTCCAGTGAGCAGCCATTGCTCGCGTGCCCCTCCGCTGCCGCCGCTGCCGCCGCCGCCGCCGCCTCCTTCTCCTCTGGGGGAGAGGCGGCCGGCTCGGCAGTTTTTGGGAGGGGCTGGCCCGGGGCTGAGCAGGGGAGGGGAGGGACAGGGGAGGATGACTAATCGTGCTGTACTCCGCTGACATGGTGCCTCTCTGAAGGCGGGATCTGCCAGGGAGTGAGATGTAGCGAGAGATAATGAGGGGGATGTTGGGAGATACGCTGATGAGACTTGTTTACAGAAAGGTTTATTTTGTTGAGCGGGAAAAACTGTGAGAAGATATGGTTTGAAATATTAGTGGACATAAATTGTCATATCGTGACATCATGCCGTTAGAGACAGAATCAAAGGTGTGCGCCAGTCTCATGGTGGCTAGATATAGTTACGTAAGCGGGCGCAGCTAATGTTTACGCCATAACAAGTAAAAACGCTTGGTTGTGTACATACAATGTACATTCACTGCTTCGGTTCAACTCGTGTCGACGGTCTTATTGCAAGCTAGTCTTTATCGAACGCTTTGCCGATGTCATCATTCTGATGCAGCGGCCGGCGTGTCATCTATTCCAGGATCCAGCGGTCTGGGACAGCAGTCTATGAGCAGCGACCGGCGTGTCGTCTATCAAACTTCTTTCCAGGATCCAGCGGTCTGGGACAGCAGTCCATGTGTCGTATCTATCGAACGCCCTCCTAAGATCCAGCAGTCTGGGACAGCAGCCTCTGTGTCGTATCTATCGAACGCCCTCCTAAGATCCAGCAGTCTGGGACAGCAGTCCATGTGTCGTATCTATCGAACGCCTTCTTAAGATCCAGCAGTCTGGGACAGCAGCCTCTGTGTCGTATCTATCGAACACCTTCTTAAGATCCAGCAGTCTGGGACAGCAGCCTCTGTGTCGTATCTATCGAACGCCTTCTTAAGATCCAGCAGTCTGGGACAGCAGCCTCTGTGTCGTATCTATCGAACGCCCTCCTAAGATCCAGCAGTCTGGGACAGCAGCCTCTGTGTCGTATCTATCGAACGCCTTCTTAAGATCCAGCAGTCTGGGACAGCAGCCTCTGTGTCGTATCTATCGAACGCCTTCTTAAGATCCAGCAGTCTGGGACAGCAGCCTCTGTGTCGTATCTATCGAACGCCTTCTTAAGATCCAGCAGTCTGGGACAGCAGCCTCTGTGTCGTATCTATCGAACGCCTTCTTAAGATCCAGCAGTCTGGGACAGCAGCCTCTGTGTCGTATCTATCGAACGCCTTCTTAAGATCCAGCAGTCTGGGACAGCAGCCTCTGTGTCGATACCATCAGCAGCTGGGACACCGGAGCCGGCTGTTTGTTTTGCCGCGCCTCCGGTGACAATGACGGCGCGGCGCATAGGAATGAGGCGCACACGGCGCGGCCCAGCGTTATCTCCGCCGCCATCAGGACGTTTCTGAAGCGGGTCTGTCCTGTCCTGCCCTGCCCTGTCGTGCTAGACTATGGGATCTATGCCGATGCGATTATCCTGTGTTTCCCTGGCGGAGGTGTGTCGGTCACTACAGTAGCGGTAGTCAAGCACAGGCCAACTCTTGTGCTAGCCTCTGTAGAGAAAGTCTCAAGCCAGGTCCGATGTGGCCCTGTGTTGACGTGTTGTGTGTTGCTGTGTTGTGTGTTGCTGTGTTGTGTTTCAGCTGCCCGGGCGGTGGCCAGGTCCGATGTGGCCCTGTGTTGACGTGTTGTGTGTTGACGTGTTGTGTGTTGACGTGTTGTGTTTCAGCTGCCCGGGCGGTGGCCAGGTCCGATGTGGCCCTGTGTTGACGTGTTGTGTGTTGCTGTGTTGTGTTTCAGCTGCCCGGGCGGTTGCCAGGTCCGATGTGCCCCTGTCTTGACGTGTTGTGTGTTGACGTGTTGTGTGTTGACGTGTTGTGTGTTGACGTGTTGTGTTTCAGCTGCCCCGGCGGTGGCCAGGTCCGATGTGGCCCTGTGTTGACGTGTTGTGTGTTGACGTGTTGTGTTTCAGCTGCCCCGGCGGTGGCCAGGTCCGATGTGCCCCTGTCTTGACGTGTTGTGTGTTGATGTGTTGTGTGTTGATGTGTTGTGTTTCAGCTGCCCGGGCGGTGGCCAGGTCCGATGTGGCCCTGTGTTGACGTGTTGTGTGTTGCTGTGTTGTGTTTCAGCTGCCCGGGCGGTGGCCAGGTCCGATGTGGCCCTGTGTTGACGTGTTGTGTGTTGCTGTGTTGTGTGTTGCTGTGTTGTGTTTCAGCTGTCCGAGTGGTGGCCAGGTCCGATGTGGCCCTGTGTTGACGTGTTGTGTGTTGCTGTGTTGTGTTTCAGCTGCCCGGGCGGTGGCCAGGTCCGATGTGGCCCTGTATGTGGGCCTGGCCGTGGCTCTGCTCGTGTTCCCGATGATAGCCCTGCTGGCTCTGAAGCTGTACCGCAGGAAAGGACGGGGGCAGAGCATGTACGGCCTCACAGAGAGAGGTAAGGTCGTCATCAACTTTGAGTAAATATGTAGGAGGATCGAGGATCTCAGAATGTAGCTGGAAGGACAATAATGATACAAGTAATTAACTTCTTTGCCGCTTGTTTTGTCGTTAGTTTCGGACTTGTGGTAATGGAGCAGATTGTCACAAAACGTTTGCAGCGAATCTTCTATGCTGCTTGCCACAATGAAGAATCCAGACACCGTGCATGGTTGGGAAATTACTTCGCATATGACTTTAGACTGACACTATTCCGCGTGGTACGTTTTCTTCAGACTACGAGGCGCGTTACTACAACAACTCTAAGAAGCAGCTGGGATACGCGCCTGACCTGACCTCTAACGTGGCCATCATGAACCCAACGCCGCCCAGTCTGAACAGTGACTACTCCTACGGAGACCCCAACAGCAACAAAACAGGTGTGTGATTACTGTCACGTATTGGAAGTGTCGTGTCGTACTGTTATGATGAAGCAAAACCCGTTTGGGATGGGAGGAGATTTCAGGTGATGCTCATCCTTTTGAACAAGCTTATCATAAAGTATAAGGCATGCTTACCACTTGTAATGTAATAGCTTACGCAAAGCCATAAAGCTTATTATAAGTGACATGATTTAAGATGACATGATGAGACGGCACGAGGCATGTTTTTGCCTAAACTCGAGGAAATGTGTTCGCCCGCTGCCAATATTTGTGAATGAGTCTTTGTAATTTGTTTTCTATATTATTGAGCTGTTGTAAGTGTATGAGCTTCTGCCACCTTCTTGCGTTTATATGTTGTGACCTGAGAAACATATGTTTGTCTTCGCAGCATTGCTGATTTCTCCATCTGAGCATCATTACGACGAGCCGCACGCCATGTTTGTGTCCAAGCGTCTGGACTCGGCCCAGAACTCTGCAGCAGACAGTGGGCCCAGCATAGTGGCCTCCCCTGTGTCCCGGGCCAACCAGCCTGCAGAGAACAGCACGGCCCAGTCCCACAGTGCCTCGTCCTACTGCAGCTCCCGTGAGTGGGCGGCGTTTGCGGGTAACATGGCATGCAGTTGTGATGTTATTAGCTTCGCAAGTTTCACCGACAAAGATCATTTAACTCATATTTGCGCCTGTGGTAATCTGTCACTCCCAATGCTAGGCGAGGAGGTAATATGGTGGACATTCACTCATTCTGGGTGGGTCTTGGTTCGTATGACAGCGTTGTCAATAGTTATCTCGTTTCGTATGATATGCCCACTAGGAGCTGCTATTCGTCCGTGGTGAAATCTGCTGGTTCTCTTCTGTCGTTTATTTCTGTCGTTTATACCGTGCTGAGTGTACTGTTCTGCTGTGTTTGCAGCCACCTCACCACATAATAACTCCCCGTACGACTCGGGGCCGGCGTCCTGTCGCCAGTCGTTACTGTCGGTCACACTGCCATCTGGTGTCAACCCAGACAACCTCGAGTTCGCCACCGGTGAGGGCGCCACTGCTCGCGGCAGCGGAACGTAGAGTACCTACCGCCTTTTTGCGGACGCAAACAAGTCTGGACTTATGACAGCGCCCATTATGAGTATTTTTAGATAATTTCCTATTCTATTTCTAAATATTGATTATTCCTTTGCCATAGTCGAACAATTGTGTTATTGATGCCTAATTCGCTGACTATATTTATATTCATTACATAATAAACCCTCTGGCAATACTTAATATTATCTTGCCAATTGTTCTTCCATGATGCCTTCTGACGTCCCATTATGTATTGTATGTGACGCCGACAAATCTCGTGTTATACCTACGTATTCCAGTGTGTATGTGACGCCGGCGGGAGCGGTGCTGTCGCTGGCCGAGGCCGGAGTCAGTTTATGTTCCAGTGACGTCATAATGTACGGTATATGTTCCAGTGACGTCGGCGGGGGCGGTGCTGTCGCTGGCCGAGGCTGGAATCAGTTTATGTTCCAGTGACGTCATAATGTACCGTATGTGTTCCAGTGACGTCAGCGGGAGCGGTGCTGTCGCTGGCCGAGGCCGGAGTCAGTTTCTGTTCCAGTGACGTCATAATGTACGGTATATGTTCCAGTGACGTCGGCGGGGGCGGTGCTGTCGCTGGCCGAGGCTGGAATCAGTTTATGTTCCAGTGACGTCATAATGTACCGTATGTGTTCCAGTGACGTCAGCGGGGGCGGTGTTGTCGCTGGCCGAGGCCGGAGTCGGTCTTACGATCCCAGAAGGCGCCCTGGCCGCCGGACAGCAGGAGGAGGTCTACCTGGCCGTGCTCAACGACGCCAAAGATCGACCGCAGCTCGGAGGTAACTGTTAACCAGAGGATAATGATGGACGTCAGTATACACAGTGTATTGTGCCGTGTATTTCAGAGCAGGAGACGCTGCTGTCGCCGGTGGTGCTGGCCGGCCCTTCATGGTGACGTCATGTATTGTCCTGTGTATTTCAGAGCAGGAGACGCTGCTGTCACCGGTGGTGCTGGCCGGCCCTTCATGGTGACGTCATGTATTGTCCTGTGTATTTCAGAGCAGGAGACTCTGCTGTCGCCGGTGGTGCTGGCCGGCCCTGCATGGTGACGTCATGTATTGTGCTGTGTATTTCAGAGCAGGAGACGCTGCTGTCGCCGGTGGTGCTGGCCGGCCCTTCATGGTGACGTCATGTATTGTCCTGTGTATTTCAGAGCAGGAGACGCTGCTGTCGCCGGTGGTGCTGGCCGGCCCTTCATGGTGACGTCATGTATTGTCCTGTGTATTTCAGAGCAGGAGACGCTGCTGTCACCGGTGGTGCTGGCCGGCCCTTCATGGTGACGTCATGTATTGTGCAGTGTATTTCAGAGCAGGAGACGCTGCTGTCGCCGGTGGTGCTGGCCGGCCCTTCATGGTGACGTCATGTATTGTCCTGTGTATTTCAGAGCAGGAGACGCTGCTGTCGCCGGTGGTGCTGGCCGGCCCTGCATGGTGACGTCATGTATTGTGCCGTGTATTTCAGAGCAGGAGACGCTGCTGTCGCCGGTGGTGCTGGCCGGCCCTTCATGGTGACGTCATGTATTGTCCTGTGTATTTCAGAGCAGGAGACGCTGCTGTCACCGGTGGTGCTGGCCGGCCCTTCATGGTGACGTCATGTATTGTGCTGTGTATTTCAGAGCAGGAGACGCTGCTGTCGCCGGTGGTGCTGGCCGGCCCTTCATGGTGACGTCATGTATTGTCCTGTGTATTTCAGAGCAGGAGACTCTGCTGTCGCCGGTGGTGCTGGCCGGCCCTGCATGGTGACGTCATGTATTGTGCTGTGTATTTCAGAGCAGGAGACGCTGCTGTCGCCGGTGGTGCTGGCCGGCCCTTCATGGTGACGTCATGTATTGTCCTGTGTATTTCAGAGCAGGAGACGCTGCTGTCGCCGGTGGTGCTGGCCGGCCCTGCATGGTGACGTCATGTATTGTGCTGTGTATTTCAGAGCAGGAGACGCTGCTGTCGCCGGTGGTGCTGGCCGGCCCTTCATGGTGACGTCATGTATTGTCCTGTGTATTTCAGAGCAGGAGACTCTGCTGTCGCCGGTGGTGCTGGCCGGCCCTCCTGGCGTCCAGCTGCTGAAGCCAGCCATCGTCAGCTTCCAGCACTGCGCCAGCCTCAAGAGCGACTGGTCGGTGTCGGTGCTGGGCGGCAGCCAG
>JAXIVJ010008691.1:0-45000 GCA_036785665.1 Chirona hameri
TGAGATGGGATGACCTGTGCTGACCTGTGATGGTCTACTGCTGACTTGCGAGGACATGTGCTGACCTGTGATGACCTGTGCTGACCTGTGGTGGTCAACTGCTGACCTGTGATGACCTGTGCTGACCTGTGATGGTCCCACTACTGACCTATGATGACCTGTGCTGACCTGTGATGTCTACTGCTGACCTTCGAGGACATGTGCTGACCTGTGATGACCTGTGCTGACCTGTGATGACCTGTGATGACCTGTGCTGACCTGTGATGGTCTACTGCTGACCTCATGATGACCTGTCATGACATGTGATGGTCTACTGCTGACTTGCGAGGACATGTGCTGACCTGTGATGACCTGTGCTGACCTGTGATGGTCCACTTGCTGACCTCTGTGATGACCCTGTGATGGCCTGTGATGATCTACTGCTGGACTTGCGAGGACATGTGCTGACCTGTGATGATCTGTGCTGACCTGTGATGACCTGTGCTGACCTGTGATGGTCTACTGCTGACCTGTGATGACCTGTGTTGACCTGTGATGGTCTACTGCTGCCCTGTGATGGTCTACTGCTGCCCTGTGATGGTACACTGCTGACCTGTGATGGTTTACCTGAGCTGACCTGTGGTGACCTGTGCTGACCTGTGATAGTATACTGCTGACCTGTGATGGTCCACAGCTGACCTGTGATGACCTTGTGCTGACCCTGTGCAGACCTGTGATGGTCCACTGCTGACATGTGATGACCTGTGCTGACCTGTAATGACCTGTGATGGTCCACTGCTGACCTGTGATGACCTGTGCTGACCCTTGTGATGACCTGTGATGGTTCACTGCTGACCTGTGATGACCTGTGCTGACACAGCGATGTACTGTGCTGACCTGTGATGACCTGTGATGACCTGTGATGACCTGTTTTGACCTGTGATGGTACACTGCTGACCTGTGATGACCTTGCTGTTGGTTCAGTCTCAGCGCGGCGCAATGTACGCAGTGTGCTGTTCATCAGCGGGACAGACTGCGGGTGGTGGCCGATGAGACCAAGGTTAGAATCACTGCCAACGAAGGAGAAATAAAACTAGACGGCACTTAGAAACTTAGAATCATGTCACAATTGAAAGAAAAAAATGTGATGTCTATATGTATGTCGCATCAAGTATACCTAATTGGGAATGATTTTGCAATCCATCAACAAAATGCTTGTGTCGATCGATCTTCTTAAAGCTTTCATAATTGTTTGTTCTTTGTTCCAGGCATACCTAATTGCAATAAGTATCGGCTGTCTTGTTCGTAAGGTTCGTGATCCGTGTTCCGTGTTCGTGATCTGAATCTGAGGACAGGCCAACTTTTGCCGAAGTTTGCATGGTGCCATTTTTCACTTAATTTAGTTTTTCCGACGTTAATCTGAATTAAAATGACGCAAACGTCAAACATTGTCACAACTGATAACATTAAAAGCAAATCTGGTTGAATATTACCGTAGCATTGGCTCTAATTATTGAAGCTTTTCCTTTGGCTCTAGTTTTTCGGGTACGTCTCTTTTCTTATGCAGAACACTCCACTCAGAATCGAATTAATGGTGAGAACAATTAAGAAAACTCTAGTTAAGATCATATTCGGACCGGTTTCGATATACTCTCTATATCATCTTCAGCGAAATTGTTGTTGCAAGAAGTTACAAAATTACATGACTTTAACCTCGTTCCACTCCAAGTTTGCGGCCGAAGCGCCTTCAGTAGTTTGCACGTGAATGGAAAACAAAAATCAAGTCCACTTTTGTCAGCGTAATTCAGACGAAAACCGGCCGGTTAAGTCCGGTGCTCCCGGCGCCAACACCGACCGGCCTTGGACCGCCGCGTGCGCTTCGGCTCGGTTTGCCTGACGGCAAACTCAGCCAAGTTGAAGTGAAGTGAAGCCAAGTGAAGTGGCTTAATGTACTCTGAAATACTGTTTGCCTATAAACGGTCATAGCCATTTTGCTTATTTAATGCCAAAACTGTATTTTGTCGATACATTTCAAGACAAAATAGAAAAAATAAGCTTAATTTATTTCATATGATTAGCCCTCTTATCTTTTACAGTGTTCACCACTACCATTGCTATTTTGCCTAAAGAGCAGAGTTGACCCCGCAACTTACGGGGGGGGGCTATTTCCCCCCTCCCGTTATTGGTGCAATAACACCTAAACGAACACAGGTATCGTCACTAAACTTGCAGCACCTTCTCTCACATCAATTCTACATATTTTGGCGAAAGTAAAAATATGAGGTTGTGATAGGTTGACCGGAAATGACGTCAGAGTGACGTCATGTTCTTCGGTTTTTTTGCAAAATAATGGTTTGCGGAAAACGCTGTGAAAGGTGCGATGTTTGAGAATAAACTCAATTGTCTTAAATCAAATTACTCAAAATAGACCGGGCTATCCAACTGCTATCTCGGATTTTTGAGTTTTTAAAATTCCAAATTTTGATAACTCCAAATACATTTTTTTTTTACCAAATTTGCAAGATTTTTTTTTTTGTGTTAACTGAATACATGTGATTGATACATGTGCGGTGAATATATATGTACCAAATTTGAAGTTGATATCTTTAAAAATAACTGAGTTATGACCTATAAATTACACAAATCGACCACCTCTCACAGCATTAATAAGCATAAAAAAACGCATTTCTATTTTGCTTTTGCTTCTATTTATATGGAACAAACAAATGTTCTAAGGTCATTTTACGCGTTGTAAACGAAAACAAACCCATGAAACATGTGTTACAAACGCCTAATGACCGTAATCTGCAGTTTGACCTCGTGGACCTCGGATGACCTTGACCTGACCCAAGGTCATAAACAGCTTAGAATGGTACTTAGAAGTGTCAGGCACACGAATCATACCGATTTATCGACAGTTTATGCGTTTAATATCGCAATTTCGCGACAATTCCATCCATCGAGACCTTTTGACACGGTGAAACATTTTGATCACATCAATTAATACCATAACGGTAGCCAACGAAATTGTTGCTAACAAAATCAAAAGGTGATTATTTCCATTTAAAGCGCTTCGGCCGCAAACTGGGAATGGGACGAGGTATACATTGGCGCAACATAAATAAGCATAGTACCTACCTATACATCCTAGGTCATCATTTTGTAAACTAATAGGGACAAGTTATAAGCATACACAACAAGAGTGCAAATAGGTATCGCTAATTTGAATCGATTTTAAAAAGCTTAAATGACAAGAGTAAAAATGAATGCGACATTTTCACGAGAGCATCACCCTACTTCACTGCCATTACAGGAAAAACTCACTAACCTCATTAGTCTCGGGCCATCAAATAAACTAAGATACACTTTAAATTTATACTGGCGATTAATATCCGGATTTTTGTGCTTAATGTGGGCTCCTTCAGCCGCACCCAAACGTTTTCGGTCTCTTGCTGAGCAGGATGGACATCTGTTGCACTGTTCAAGTTAGTTTCTCGTCAGTGGTTCGGTAGTGTGGTGCTCGTCGGCATATGTTGGTGTGGCGATCCCTTGACTTGTGGCCCTGCAGGCGGTGGTCCAGTGTGTCGACTGTCTTCCCAACGTACGTGCTCCCAGGCTGTGAGTGCGCGGCATGTCCTTGTTGCATTTTAAACTGGTACACAACGTTGGTTTGGGACAGTGGTGTCTTGTCTCTTGTTAAGTTGTTGGCCATGATGAGCGAGGCTGTCTTGGGTGAAGTGTAGTAGACTCTGAGGTCTATTCTATACGTTTGGTTGTGTTGGTTTACAGTTGCGGTGAATGATCGTTCTAAGTGCGCTCTCGTCTGCTGTGTAGGCTGGTAACATCTGGTTTCTGTAATATAGCTGGTGCGTTGTCCCCGAAGTATCTTGATCATACTCTCCCCCTTTCCTCAAGTGCGTTGTTACCATTTTCTAGTGATGTTATCTACCATGCTATTGGGATAGCCATTATTCGTCAGCATCTGTTTAACCCTATTTGTAACAGGCTCCTGGCTACCCCTATTTGTAACAGGGGGGGGCGGATTCCGCCCCCAGGAGATCTCGAGATCTACCCGTCCGATTTTCAAAAATGAAACGGTGTTTGGTCCCCTCAACACGATCTACATTTTTAAATAATAAAAAAATCTACATTTTTGATAGGGGGCAACAGGGGGGCAAAAACCACAAATTTTAGTGGTATTTTTGATCCCACATAGCTTTCATGTTTATCGACCGATTTTAACACAATTAATACGAATCGATAGAGATTGAATTGTAAATTGATGTATGATAGTGGCGTTTGAAAATTCAAAAATTATAGGCGTGTGCAGGTCACTCAATATGGGGGTGAAGTAAATGCGTAATAAAACCATTGTTTATGTTTTTTTAATAAATGAAATGGTATGTGATTGTGACATTAGACAAACAGTTAAAAATCATATTTTTTGCCATAGGCGGTACCAGGTTAGTAAAAAAGGGGGGTAAAATTGCAAAAAATATTAACCGCAGACAAGTTGCTACCCAGCACTATACATATGTTACTGATCGTAGATAGTTCTTTTTTGCATGTTGTACCTCATCATAGGCGTATCCAGGATCCAAACTAGGGCGGCTCAATACCTTTTAATAAGTATATTATCCGCTATTATGATACTAACTAGTCAACAGTGACTATTTCACTTACAACTTCAATTAACATTGCTTACCCCCCTTTTACCCTACCTGGACTCGCCTATTATCTTATAATCGTTCGTAGAGTAGCCTGTGGTGCGTGTTTCATCCGAAAACTACAGTATGTTATGTCATTGTACGCCCATGCCTCTTAGTTTCCTTGCAATAATATGACCCCCTTTCTTCCATTCCTGAGCGTGCCTCTGCAAAAAAATGACTTTATTCCCTTTTCTGGCCTCATATGTTCATATATCATTATAAGCTAACCGTCTATTGTGCCGTTATCGCTGGCATATCGTCATCACCAAGCCAGTCACCCACTTTTTCATGTGCCTGAACACGCCCCTGAAACTCTATATGTAATACATTATGCAAATAATGGAAGCAGAAGCTATCTTTTACATCTTGATAACTATAAATGCCCCTTACATTGCTCTATTTGCTTCCCGCCAAGCATTGAATACTTCCTGGAAACCCCCCCCCCCCCCCTTTTCAAGCCCCTGAAACCGCCTCTGCCATGGAATTTGTATGATATTTCATTAGCATCAACTAATTTGTACTTGTTGCAATCACCGTGAACCGATGTAACTCCTTCATACTTGAGGAAGTTAGGAAGAAACCGTGAAGATCGCATTTCCGTATTATCGCCAAATGTCGCCTCCGAACCCACCCAAAACTGTGCCCTGGAACCGCCTCTGTTCAGGTTAAGAACTCAAAATTTTGACTCCAAATGCGGTATTCAATTCTATGAAAAGTTCCAAAATTGCATGGGCCTGCTCCCAGCCGTTCTAGAGATATCTGCGAAAAACATGGGGGGGGGCGGAATCCGCCCCCCCCCCCCCCTGTTACAAATAGGGTTAACACGCCTTATAGATAACATTAAGGTGACAATTTATTTGAGATTAACATACACGTTCGACTTATGCTCACTGTTACGAATGTGACGTGCCCTTCTATGTTCGTCTTCGTTCTGCTGGTTAGGCGATGGACCAAACAATATATAAAGTATTGTTCAGCATGTGAAACCATCCCTCCTTGCCAGGAACTGTTGGTGGACCAAACAATCGAGAAGGTGTCGTTTTGTGCCCCGGATCGCAGCAGTGATCGGCGCTTCTCCTACATCTGCCGCGACGGCACCACCAGACGCTGGATGTGTCACGGCTTCATCGCCACCAGAGACTCGGTCAGTAGGCACTCAGACTAGGCACTGTGTTACGGCTTCATCGCCACCAGAGACTCGGTCAGTAGGCACTCAGACTAGGCACTGTGTCACGGCTTCATCGCCACCAGAGACTCGGTCAGTAGGCACTTAGACGCTGGATGTATCACGGCTTCATCGCCACCAGAGACTCGGTCAGTAGGCACTCAGACTAGGCACTGTGTCACGGCTTCATCGCCACCAGAGACTCGGTCAGTAGGCACTTAGACGCTGGATGTATCACGGCTTCATCGCCACCAGAGACTCGGTCAGTAGGCACTCAGACTAGGCACTGTGTCACGGCTTCATCGCCACCAGAGACTCGGTCAGTAGGCACTTAGACGCTGGATGTATCACGGCTTCATCGCCACCAGAGACTCGGTCAGTAGGCACTCAGACTAGGCACTGTGTCACGGCTTCATCGCCACCAGAGACTCGGTCAGTAGGCACTCAGACGCTGGATGTGTCACGGCTTCATCGCCACCAGAGACTCGGTCAGTAGGCACTCAGACGCTGGATGTGTCACGGCTTCATCGCCACCAGAGACTCGGTCAGTAGGCACTCAGACTAGGCACTGTGTCACGGCTTCAGCGCCACCAGAGACTCGGTCAGTAGGCACTCAGACGCTGGATGTATCACGGCTTCATCGCCACCAGAGACTCGGTCAGTAGGCACTCAGACGCTGGATGTATCACGGCTTCATCGCCACCAGAGACTCGGTCAGTAGGCACTCAGACGCTGGATGTGTCACGGCTTCATCGCCACCAGAGACTCGGTCAGTAGGCACTCAGACGCTGGATGTGTCACGGCTTCATCGCCACCAGAGACTCGGTCAGTAGGCACTCAGACGCTGGATGTATCACGGCTTCATCGCCACCAGAGACTCGGTCAGTAGGCACTCAGACGCTGGATGTATCACGGCTTCATCGCCACCAGAGACTCGGTCAGTAGGCACTCAGACGCTGGATGTATCACGGCTTCATCGCCACCAGAGACTCGGTCAGTAGGCACTCAGACGCTGGATGTGTCACGGCTTCATCGCCACCAGAGACTCGGTCAGTAGGCACTCAGACGCTGGATGTGTCACGGCTTCATCGCCACCAGAGACTCGGTCAGTAGGCACTCAGACTCTGGATGTGTCACGGCTTCATCGCCACCAGAGACTCGGTCAGTAGGCACTCAGACGCTGGATGTGTCACGGCTTCATCGCCACCAGAGACTCGGTCAGTAGGCACTCAGACGCTGGATGTGTCACGGCTTCATCGCCACCAGAGACTCGGTCAGTGGGCACTCAGACGCTGGATGTATCACGGCTTCATCGCCACCAGAGACTCGGTCAGTAGGCACTCAGACGCTGGATGTATCACGGCTTCATCGCCACCAGAGACTCGGTCAGTAGGCACTCAGACTAGGCACTGTGTCACGGCTTCATCGCCACCAGAGACTCGGTCAGTAGGCACTCAGACGCTGGATGTATCACGGCTTCAGCGCCACCAGAGACTCGGTCAGTAGGCACTCAGACGGTGGATGTATCACGGCTTCATCGCCACCAGAGACTCGGTCAGTAGGCACTCAGACGCTGGATGTATCACTGCTTCAGCGCCACCAGAGACTCGGTCAGTAGGCACTCAGACGCTGGATGTATCACGGCTTCATCGCCACCAGAGACTAGGTCAGTAGGCACTCATACGCTCGATGTGTCACGGCTTCAGCGCCACCAGAGACTCGGTCAGTAGGCACTCAGACTAGGCACTGTGTCACGGCTTCATCGCCACCAGAGACTCGGTCAGTAGGCACTCAGACTAGGCACTGTGTCACGGCTTCATCGCCACCAGAGACTCGGTCAGTAGGCACTCAGACGCTCGATGTGTCACGGCTTCAGCGCCACCAGAGACTCGGTCAGTAGGCACTCAGACGCTGGATGTGTCACGGCTTCATCGCCACCAGAGACTCGGTCAGTAGGCACTCAGACTAGGCACTGTGTTACGGCTTCATCGCCACCAGAGACTCGGTCAGTAGGCACTCAGACGCTGGATGTGTCACGGCTTCAGCGCCACCAGAGACTCGGTCAGTAGGCACTCAGACGCTGGATGTGTCACGGCTTCATCGCCACCAGAGACTCGGTCAGTAGGCACTCAGACGCTGGATGTGTCACGGCTTCATCGCCACCAGAGACTCGGTCAGTAGGCACTCAGACTAGGCACTGTGTCACGGCTTCATCGCCACCAGAGACTCGGTCAGTGGGCACTCAGACGCTGGATGTATCACGGCTTCATCGCCACCAGAGACTCGGTCAGTAGGCACTCAGACGCTGGATGTATCACGGCTTCATCGCCACCAGAGACTCGGTCAGTAGGCACTCAGACTAGGCACTGTGTCACGGCTTCATCGCCACCAGAGACTCGGTCAGTAGGCACTCAGACGCTGGATGTATCACGGCTTCAGCGCCACCAGAGACTCGGTCAGTAGGCACTCAGACGGTGGATGTATCACGGCTTCATCGCCACCAGAGACTCGGTCAGTAGGCACTCAGACGCTGGATGTATCACTGCTTCAGCGCCACCAGAGACTCGGTCAGTAGGCACTCAGACGCTGGATGTATCACGGCTTCATCGCCACCAGAGACTAGGTCAGTAGGCACTCATACGCTCGATGTGTCACGGCTTCAGCGCCACCAGAGACTCGGTCAGTAGGCACTCAGACTAGGCACTGTGTCACGGCTTCATCGCCACCAGAGACTCGGTCAGTAGGCACTCAGACTAGGCACTGTGTCACGGCTTCATCGCCACCAGAGACTCGGTCAGTAGGCACTCAGACGCTCGATGTGTCACGGCTTCAGCGCCACCAGAGACTCGGTCAGTAGGCACTCAGACGCTGGATGTGTCACGGCTTCATCGCCACCAGAGACTCGGTCAGTAGGCACTCAGACTAGGCACTGTGTTACGGCTTCATCGCCACCAGAGACTCGGTCAGTAGGCACTCAGACGCTGGATGTGTCACGGCTTCAGCGCCACCAGAGACTCGGTCAGTAGGCACTCAGACGCTGGATGTGTCACGGCTTCATCGCCACCAGAGACTCGGTCAGTAGGCACTCAGACGCTGGATGTGTCACGGCTTCATCGCCACCAGAGACTCGGTCAGTAGGCACTCAGACTAGGCACTGTGTCACGGCTTCATCGCCACCAGAGACTCGGTCAGTAGGCACTCAGACTAGGCACTGTGTCACGGCTTCATCGCCACCAGAGACTCGGTTAGTAGGCACTCAGACGCTGGATGTGTCACGGCTTCATCGCCACCAGAGACTCGGTCAGTAGGCACTCAGACGCTGGATGTATCACGGCTTCATCGCCACCAGAGACTCGGTCAGTAGGCACTCAGACGCTAGATGTATCACGGCTTCATCGCCACCAGAGACTCGGTCAGTAGGCACTCAGACTAGGCACTGTGTTACGGCTTCATCGCCACCAGAGACTCGGTCAGTAGGCACTCAGACTAGGCACTGTGTCACGGCTTCATCGCCACCAGAGACTCGGTCAGTAGGCACTCAGACGCTGGATGTATCACGGCTTCATCGCCACCAGAGACTCGGTCAGTAGGCACTCAGGCGCTGGATGTGTCACGACTTCATCGCCACCAGAGACTCGGTCAGTAGGCACTCAGACGCTGGATGTATCACGGCTTCATCGCCACCAGAGACTCGGTCAGTAGGCACTCAGACTAGGCACTGTGTCACGGCTTCAGCGCCACCAGAGACTCGGTCAGTAGGCACTCAGACTAGGCACTGTGTCACGGCTTCATCGCCACCAGAGACTCGGTCAGTAGGCACTCAGACGCTGGATGTATCACGGCTTCATCGCCACCAGAGACTCGGTCAGTAGGCACTCAGACGCTGGATGTATCACGGCTTCATCGCCACCAGAGACTCGGTCAGTAGGCACTCAGACTAGGCACTGTGTCACGGCTTCAGCGCCACCAGAGACTCGGTCAGTAGGCACTCAGACTAGGCACTGTGTCACGGCTTCATCGCCACCAGAGACTCGGTCAGTAGGCACTCAGACGCTGGATGTATCACGGCTTCATCGCCACCAGAGACTCGGTCAGTAGGCACTCAGAAGCTGGATGTATCACGGCTTCAGCGCCACCAGAGACTCGGTCAGTAGGCACTCAGACGCTGGATGTATCACGGCTTCATCGCCACCAGAGACTCGGTCAGTAGGCACTCAGACGCTGGATGTGTCACGGCTTCATCGCCACCAGAGACTCGGTCAGTAGGCACTCAGACGCTGGATGTGTCACGGCTTCATCGCCACCAGAGACTCGGTCAGTAGGCACTCAGACGCTGGATGTGTCACGGCTTCATCGCCACCAGAGACTCGATCAGTAGGCACTCAGACGCTGGATGTATCACGGCTTCATCGCCACCAGAGACTCGGTCAGTAGGCACTCAGACTAGGCACTGTGTCACGGCTTCATCGCCACCAGAGACTCGGTCAGTAGGCACTCAGACGTTGGATGTATCACGGCTTCAGCGCCACCAGAGACTCGGTCAGTAGGCACTCAGACGCTGGATGTATCACGGCTTCATCGCCACCAGAGACTCGGTCAGTAGGCACTCAGACGCTGGATGTATCACGGCTTCATCGCCACCAGAGACTCGGTCAGTAGGCACTCAGACGCTGGATGTATCACGGCTTCATCGCCACCAGAGACTCGGTCAGTAGGCACTCAGACGCTCGATGTGTCACGGCTTCAGCGCCACCAGAGACTCGGTCAGTAGGCACTCAGACTAGGCACTGTGTCACGGCTTCAGCGCCACCAGAGACTCGGTCAGTAGGCACTCAGACTAGGCACTGTGCCACGGCTTCATCGCCACCAGAGACTCAGTCAGTAGGCACTCAGACGCTGGATGTATCACGGCTTCATCGCCACCAGAGACTCGGTCAGTAGGCACTCAGACGCTGGATGTATCACGGCTTCATCGCCACCAGAGACTCGGTCAGTAGGCACTCAGACGCTGGATGTATCACGGCTTCATCGCCACCAGAGACTCGGTCAGTAGGCACTCAGACGCTGGATGTGTCACGGCTTCATCGCCACCAGAGACTCGGTCAGTAGGCACTCAGACGCTGGATGTGTCACGGCTTCATCGCCACCAGAGACTCGGTCAGTAGGCACTCAGACGCTGGATGTGTCACGGCTTCATCGCCACCAGAGACTCGGTCAGTAGGCACTCAGACGCTGGATGTGTCACGGCTTCAGCGCCACCAGAGACTCGGTCAGTAGGCACTCAGACGCTGGATGTATCACGGCTTCATCGCCATCAGAGACTCGGTCAGTAGGCACTCAGACTAGGCACTGTGTCACGGCTTCATCGCCACCAGAGACTCGGTCAGTAGGCACTCAGACGCTGGATGTGTCACGGCTTCATCGCCACCAGAGACTCGGTCAGTAGGCACTCAGACGCTGGATGTGTCACGGCTTCATCGCCACCAGAGACTCGGTCAGTAGGCACTCAGACGCTGGATGTATCACGGCTTCATCGCCACCAGAGACTCGGTCAGTAGGCACTCAGACTAGGCACTGTGTTACGGCTTCAGCGTCACCAGAGACTCGGTCAGTAGGCACTCAGGCTAGGCACTGTGTTACGGCTTTAGCGCCACCAGAGACTCGGTCAGTAGGCACTCAGACTAGGCACTGTGTCACGGCTTCATCGCCACCAGAGACTCGGTCAGTAGGTACTCAGACGCTGGATGTGTCACGGCTTCAGCGCCACCAGAGACTCGGTCAGTAGGCACTCAGACGCTGGATGTGTCACGGCTTCATCGCCACCAGAGACTCGGTCAGTAGGCACTCAGACTAGGCACTGTGTCACGGCTTCATCGCCACCAGAGACTCGGTCAGTAGGCACTCAGACGATGGATGTGTCACGGCTTCATCGCCACTAGAGACTCGGTCAGTAGGCACTCAGACGCTGGATGTATCACGGTTTTATCGCCACCAGAGACTTGGTCAGTAGTCACTCAGACGCTGGATGTGTCACGGCTTCATCGCCACCAGAGACTCGGTCAGTAGGCACTCAGACGCTGGATGTATCACGGCTTCATCGCCACCAGAGACTCGGTCAGTAGGCACTCAGACGCTGGATGTGTCACGGCTTCATCGCCACCAGAGACTCGGTCAGTAGGCACTCAGACGCTCGATGTATCACGGCTTCATCGCCACCAGAGACTCGGTCAGTAGGCACTCAGACGCTGGATCTATCACGGCTTCATCGCCACCAGAGACTCGGTCAGTAGGCACTCAGACGCTGGATGTGTCACGGCTTCATCGCCACCAGAGACTCGGTCAGTAGGCACTCAGACGCTGGATGTATCACGGCTTCATCGCCACCAGAGACTCGGTCAGTAGGCACTCAGACGCTGGATGTATCACGGCTTCAGCGCCACCAGAGACTCGGTCAGTAGGCACTCAGACGCTGGATGTATCACGGCTTCATCGCCACCAGAGACTCGGTCAGTAGGCACTCAGACGCTGGATGTGTCACGGCTTCAGCGCCACCAGAGACTCGGTCAGTAGGCACTCAGACGCTGGATGTGTCACGGCTTCATCGCCACCAGAGACTCGGTCAGTAGGCACTCAGACGCTGGATGTATCACGGCTTCATCGCCACCAGAGACTCGGTCAGTAGGCACTCAGACGCTGGATGTATCACGGCTTCATCGCCACCAGAGACTCGGTCAGTAGGCACTCAGACGCTGGATGTGTCACGGCTTCATCGCCACCAGAGACTCGGTCAGTAGGCACTCAGACGTTCGATGTATCACGGCTTCAGCGCCACCAGAGACTCGGTCAGTAGGCACTCAGACGCTGGATCTATCACGGCTTCATCGCCACCAGAGACTCGGTCAGTAGGCACTCAGACGCTCGATGTATCACGGCTTCAGCGCCACCAGAGACTCGGTCAGTAGGCACTCAGACGCTGGATCTATCACGGCTTCATCGCCACCAGAGACTCGGTCAGTAGGCACTCAGACGCTCGATGTATCACGGCTTCATCGCCACCAGAGACTCGGTCAGTAGGCACTCAGACGCTGGATGTGTCACGGCTTCATCGCCACCAGAGACTCGGTCAGTAGGAACTCAGACGCTGGATGTGTCACGGCTTCATCGCCACCAGAGACTCGGTCAGTAGGCACTCAGACGCTGGATGTGTCACGGCTTCATCGCCACCAGAGGCTCGGTCAGTAGGCACTCAGACGCTGGATGTATCACGGCTTCATCGCCACCAGAGACTCGGTCAGTAGGCACTCAGACGCTGGATGTATCACGGCTTCATCGCCACCAGAGACTCGGTCAGTAGGCACTCAGACGCTGGATGTATCACGGCTTCATCGCCACCAGAGACTCGGCCAGTAGGCACTCAGACGCTGGATGTATCACGGCTTCATCGCCACCAGAGACTCGGTCAGTAGGCACTCAGACGCTGGATGTGTCACGGCTTCATCGCCACCAGAGACTCGGTCAGTAGGCACTCAGACGCTGGATGTATCACGGCTTCATCGCCACCAGAGACTCGGTCAGTAGGCACTCAGACGCTGGATGTGTCACGGCTTCATCGCCACCAGAGACTCGGTCAGTAGGCACTCAGACGCTGGATGTGTCACGGCTTCAGCGCCACCAGAGACTCGGTCAGTAGGCACTCAGACGCTGGATGTGTCACGGCTTCATCGCCACCAGAGACTCGGTCAGTAGGCACTCAGACGCTGGATGTATCACGGCTTCATCGCCACCAGAGACTCGGTCAGTAGGCACTCAGACGCTGGATGTATCACGGCTTCATCGCCACCAGAGACTCGGTCAGTAGGCACTCAGACTTGGCACTGTGTCACGGCTTCATCGCCACCAGAGACTCGGTCAGTAGGCACTCAGACGCTGGATGTGTCACGGCTTCATCGCCACCAGAGACTCGGTCAGTAGGCACTCAGACTAGGCACTGTGTCACGGCTTCATCGCCACCAGAGACTCGGTCAGTAGGCACTCAGACGCTGGATGTATCACGGCTTCATCGCCACCAGAGACTCGGTCAGTAGGCACTCAGACTAGGCACTGTGTCACGGCTTCATCGCCACCAGAGACTCGGTCAGTAGGCACTCAGACGCTGGATGTATCACGGCTTCATCGCCACCAGAGACTCGGTCAGTAGGCACTCAGACGCTGGATGTATCACGGCTTCATCGCCACCAGAGACTCGGTCAGTAGGCACTCAGACGCTGGATGTATCACGGCTTCATCGCCACCAGAGACTCGGTCAGTAGGCACTCAGACGCTGGATGTATCACGGCTTCAGCGCCACCAGAGACTCGGTCAGTAGGCACTCAGACGCTGGATGTGTCACGGCTTCATCGCCACCAGAGACTCGGTCAGTAGGCACTCAGACGCTGGATGTGTCACGGCTTTATCGCCACCAGAGACTCGGTCAGTAGGCACTCAGACGCTGGATGTGTCACGGCTTCATCGCCACCAGAGACTCGGTCAGTAGGCACTCAGACGCTGGATGTGTCACGGCTTCATCGCCACCAGAGACTCGGTCAGTAGGCATTCAGACGCTGGATGTATCACGGCTTCATCGCCACCAGAGACTCGGTCAGTAGGCACTCAGACGCTGGATGTGTCACGGCTTCAGCGCCACCAGAGACTCGGTCAGTAGGCACTCAGACGCTGGATGTGTCACGGCTTCATCGCCACCAGAGACTCGGTCAGTAGGCATTCAGACGCTGGATGTATCACGGCTTCATCGCCACCAGAGACTCGGTCAGTAGGCATTCAGACGCTGGAGGTATCACGGCTTCATCGCCACCAGAGACTCGGTCAGTAAGCACTCAGACGCTGGATGTATCAAGGCTTCATCGCCACCAGAGACTCGTGGTCTGATTTAGTCATACCTTCAGAATGAACCGGTGAAAGACTTTGTCGTTTCTGGCTGAAATGGTCTCTGCTCCGTCAGTCAATTTACGAACCAATCGAGATGCTGTGTGTCTAATCGCTGGCAGCGAAACGTTTCAACTATTGTATACCGCTTGTTAAAACTATACGAAATATTAGGTACCATATTGGAAAGTATGGATTTTAGCGAACGTTCCCATTGGACGCCGTGAGACAGTACGAGTTCACAATTTCAATTGAACTGACTTTGTAATGAAACTTCTCCGTCTGTCTGATGCTGCAGGGTCCGGATCAGCTGGTGACGGTGAGTATTTCGAACGCCCCTCGTGCCGAACTGTTGAGTGTCGAGACTGTCCCTCTGAAGAATTTCCAATAAATTAAATAAAACAGCCTTGCCAAACTTGATGTCCCCCTTTTTGATAGGAGACATCGAGTTTGGTTTACATGCGTTCGTTCGTTTCCTCTACATTCCAATAAATAGCGGTATTCTAGTAAATATTTAAGGGGGCGTATTGTCGGGTCATTAAGTTCTAGAGCCAGGGGCGGAGTTTTCTATACACTTGGGCGGAGTCCAGTAATTACGTTACTTTGTTTTGCTGATTTTCGACTCCCCCACCCTCGTCACAAAATGTCACGATGAAGCGAACCCCCTCATATAATTTCGTTACTCTGACCTTTACTCTGGCCCTGACCTTTGATGACCTCTAGTGACTTCAATATTGACCTGAGCCTAAAATGATCAAGCAAATTTCGATTCGCCTTGCTTTGAGCTTTCCAATGCTGTCTTTTCCTTTTTCGTTACATGTTAGTTTTCTAGCTAGAGGGTATTTATGTGTCTCAAAATAGTTCTGTATAGTGTTGAAAGATTATATCATGTTGAAAGATTATATCCCAAAATAGCATTAACTGCAATGGCGGAGGAGGCCGATGGACCCGAACTACGTCACGCTCTGACGTCACGATTCTGTAGAATCGCCGGATGACTCTACCTCTTATATATGGCCTTGCCATCACCTCCGTGTGCGTGCAGTTGTCTGGCTGGCAAGCGTTCGTCAAGGATTAGGTATTTGATCATTAAATCGAGCATAAGTCACCAGCTTGAAGACGTCATTGGAACAATGTTTTCAACTATCGATTTCGACTCAATACTATTTCATTTGTTGAACAGCTTAAGCTTCTATGACAAAAGAGTGTCAACTATAATCCGTTATGCTAGGTGTTCGTTAAAGCGTAACGTTACGCCAGTACAAACTCCCCCCCCCCCCCTCCCCCCTCACCATGTCACAATTCGTCACGCTGTGGCTGACTCCCCCCCCACCCCCACCCCCTCATGCGTTACTTAATTAATGGACGGCCCCTTGGCGGGGCGACTTCCCCACCAACATTGGTCTTTCCCCACCAACTTTAAAAGAAACTGGAGCTGGCCAATATACTTGCACAAGTAACATCAACTACTTCTACCATATTTTTAAAATGTTGAATTCATTCAATCTGAGGAAAAGCTGCTATTGCTATATTTTTAACATTAACACGCGCAGTGGAGGGGGGCACTTTTTGTGCCCCCCCCCCCCCCCCCCCCCCCCCGCCCCACATGTTTTCGTGAATAGCTCAAAAACGAAGCAGAGAAGGGCGGTGCTTTTGCGAGACATTAACGCTAACTCAATATCGGATCGTTTGACGCAAAAAAAGGTCGATAAATGTTTGAGTTATATGGATTTTCAGTCCAAGATGGCGGCCAGAATCGAGGTCGGCAAAGCGATATCTTCGGAACCAACAGTCGGATCGGGATGATGCAAACGCCATGCGGTATACAATATTAATTTTCATCCCCGGAAACAACTTTGGATACATTGCTGATGACTTGAGACGTCACAGAGGTAAAATTCCCAAAATTGTGACATTTGGCCAGATTTGACCTTCGTGACCTCGTTTGACCTTGAAGATATTGACCGAAGGTCACGAATATTTTATAATATGTAGATAATCACATCACCTACCTAGCCTCTAAGTTGTATTGTTGTTACTTTCGTTAGATATTAGGGGAAGTTACTGTTATACTTTCGGAGATATTAGGGGAAGGGCACTTAAGTGCCCCCCCCCCCCCGTAAGATTGTAGTGCAAAATGACAGACCGACTCCTCACCGACCCCCAGCAGTGTAAACAGGCTGGTCAGTGCGCATCTTGCTCTCGCGTTCGCTCTCACTTTCGCTCTCCCTCACTCTCTCTCTCTCTCGCCCACTCTCGCTGTCGCTCTCGCTATCTGTCAATCTAAACATTGTGGTGGCACACATTGCGATGCTACTGTGCCTCAGGGTGAGCGTTTAAGTCACGCGGTGGGCATCGCGTTCGCGATCTGTCTGGAGAGGAAGCAGACGCGGGACTCGGAGAGCACCGTCCCCATGTCTCCTGATCCGGCCACCTCCTGCGACACCGGGCTCGGCAGCTTCAGGAGAGCGTCCATCACAGACCGACTCTTCACCGACGCCCAGCAGTGTAAACAGGCTGGTCAGTGCGCAGCAGTGCAAAATGGCATTGCACACAGTGTCACTGGAAAATAAAGTCCCATCACGTATTGAGTGAATCCTATAATATAAACTCTAGCATGTAAAGCTAAGATGTAGAGTTGAGAAATCTGACATTCATTCTGAAAATATTAATTTTACTTTTTTGGAATGCCCGATCAGTTCGTAAAAGTCATCTTTTTCAATATTAAACCCGTAGTACAGGTTGATTGACGTTGACAGGAAAGCCCTCACGCTGCCGGTATGGTTGAAGATTGGGAAGTTAAGTCAATTGAAGCCGGTACGAGTCAATGAGTTCGACAACTTCAGATCGTTTAGGATGTTTTTAAGTAAAAACTAGAAAGGGTTTGTATTATTTTTGCTTGGTGGGTATAGGAGGTATTGGTATTGAAAGCTTCGGTACTGTTGCTTGGTTTCTCAAGAGCAAATATCAAGACACATGCCAATCAACACTGACAGATACCTGCTGACTTTACCACTCGTCACCTGCACCTGTCGCCCGCAGAGCCGGTACCACTGAGGCCGGTTACTAATCCGTTCGCCGTGGAGAGGCCTCACGCGCCGGTCAACATCCTCGAGCGCCAGGGCAGCCTGCGCATTCAGGGCCGGCACTGGCAGACAGAGGTGTCGGCCTTCAAGCGGCAGCACTCGCTGATTCTGGACGACCTGCCGTCCACGCAGCAGAGGGTGCAACAGACAGCCACCGACACTGCTGCTTACGCCGCCACAGCTGACCCCGCCGCCGGTGAGAGGGAACGATTAGGACTGGACATTGATGAATATAATGCTACCGATGTCCGATGTTAGGACTGGACACTGATGATTATAATGCTACCGATGTCCGATGTTAGGACTGGACACTGATGATTATAATGATACCGATGTCCGATGTTAGGACTGGACATTGATGATTATAATGCTACCGATGTCCGATGTTAGGACTGGACACTGATGATTATAATGCTACCGATGTCCGATGTTAGGACTGGACACTGATGATTATAATGATACCGATGTCCGATGTTAGGACTGGACACTGATGATTATAATGATACCGATGTCCGATGTTAGGACTGGACACTGATGATTATAATGCTACCGATGTCCGATGTTAGGACTGGACACTGATGATTATAATGATACCGATGTCCGATGTTAGGACTGGACATTGATGATTATAATCCGATACCGATGTCCGATGTTAGGACTGGACACTGATGATTATAATCCGATACCGATGTCCGATGTTAGGACTGGACACTGATGATTATAATGATACCGATGTCCGATGTTAGGACTGGACATTGATTATTATAATCCGATACCGATGTCCGATGTTAGGACTGGACACTGATGATTATAATGAGATACCGATGTCCGATGTTAGGACTGGACACTGATAATTATAATCCGATACCGATGTCCGATGAACTATTTCCAGCTTCAGTTCCCGTCGGCTCCTCGGAATTTTGTCTCATGCGGCGGGATTAATGAATGAGTAAGGATTATGCGACGCAATGGAATTTCCCAAATATTCATTTTAATATGTGATGACATATTATGAAAGAAAGGGTAGTGCACCGTCGGCACCGTCACCGTCGGCACCGCACCGTCGGCTCCAGTGGCGGATCTTCGGTTGGGCGAAATGGGCAATTGCTCCCCCCCCCCAAAAAAAAAACACGAAATATCGGTAGGCAAATGTATGTTTTTTGCTCCCCCCCAAAAAAACACGAAATATCGGTAGGCAAATGTATGTTTTTTGCCCCCCCCCCCCCCCAACCGATCCGGCAGGTTGTGATTTTTGTCCTGATACAGTGGCGGATAAATCTTTCTTCGAAAATACGATTTGTTTTGCATTTTTACATGGGGATACAACCAAAAAAAAACAATAAGACAACTCCAAAAAAAATTGACGTCCGACCATTTTTAATTTTCTTGAAAAGTTGTGCACGGGGGGGGGGGGGGTTCAAGGGCGGTAAATTCATTGGTGGTGACAAAAACTTTTTCCAAGATACGGCCTTCCGTATTTTCCCAAGTTCACTGTGCAGGCCTAATTTTGACGACCAATAGCTCCGAGACTAAAAAAACGATTTTGGTAAGCTTTTTTTTTTGTTTGGATCAGGATTAGTCGAAGAACAATTTGTCAATCACGGAGTTTCTATTTGTTTTTGTCATGTGATTTCGTGACCTACTTTTTGCGCCGTGACCTGGACCTGTTAGAAACTGAAATGAACATTTTCGTCTGATGAAGATTTGAGCTTCATTGATGTCCTTTCGTATAAAAAATATATATAAAAAAGTGGGGTTCGACCTGTAAAAATCATTTTTGAGTCTTGCAATGCTGACATAATACACTGTTTGGGCACCTGTCCGTCGATAACTTCGCATCTCCTTGACATACGCTTTCGAAACAAAGTCCAGAGTGACTCCTGACGACGAAACCTCTCGGTTGGTGCCTGTTACAGCGACATCAGGTCGTCATATGACCTGCCAGGCCAATACAACGTAACGTACCCAAACAGCGTATTGTGTGAATTGCAAGGCTCAAAAGTAGTTTGTACAGGTCGAACCCCACTTTTTATATTTGTATACGAAAGGACATCAATGGAACTCAAATCGTCATCAGACGAGAAAAAACATAATTTCAGTTTCCAACAGGTCAAGGTCACGGCGCAAAATGTAGGTCACGAGGTCACGTGACGAAATGAAAATGGAAAATCCGAGATTGCCAAATTGTTATTTGACTAATCCCGATCCAAACAATAAAAAAAATCAAAATCGCTTATTTAGTCTCGGAGTATGATTTAGTATTTAGTGGTCTTTTATGTGGTGTTTAAGTGGTCTTTTATGTGACGACCACTTATTTAGTGGTCGTCAAAACTAGGCCTGCAGAGTGAACTTGGGACATTTTCGGAAGGCCTGACTTGTTTGTTTTTTGGTCACCACCAATTAATTCCCCGCCCTTGAACCCTCTCCCCCCCCCCCCCCAGTGCACAACTTCTCAAGAAAATTACAAATGGTCGGACGGCAAATTTGAAGAAAAAAAATGGTTGTCTGACTGTGGAAGTCCCCAAAAGTAAGTGTTACAGGTAAAACCCCACATTTTTTATTTGTTATACGAAAGTACATCAATAGAGCTCAAATCGTCATCAGACGAACACGTTAATTTCAGTTTCCAGCAGGTCAAGGTCACGGCGCAAAAAGTAGGTCACGAGGTCACGTGACAAAAATAAACAGCAACAAAAATAGAAAATTCGTGATTGCCAAATTGTTCTTCAGCTAATCCTGATACAAACAAAAAAGTTTTCAAAATCGGTTTTGTTTTTGCCTTGGAGTTATTGGACGTCTAAATTAGGCCTGCACAGTGAACATGGGAAAATATGGAAGGCCGTATTTTGGAGAGAAAAACAAAATGGGGGGGGGGGGATTTTTTGGTCACCACCAATGAATTCCCCGCCCTTGAAACCCCCAATGCACAACTTTTCAAGAAAATTCCAAATGGTCAGACGGCACCTACTCTTACTGTAGAATGTCCCACATTTCAGATCACGTGATTTTATCATGTGGCCATTTAAAATTCCGAATTTGTTTCTTGCCAGAATCGACTTCGATATATTGACCTTCGATGGTAAGAAATTGGAGATAGGTTATTCCTATATATATATATTTTTTGGGGGGGGGAATCATGGACTTTGCACATATTGTGCTAGAGAGCTTAACTCAAAGGCATTATATCTGTATCGTCGAGCTACATTCAATGATGCATAGCATGACCCCGCAGGTCACTCCATGACCTCAAGGTCACGTCCCCTGAGGTGATTTCCCAAATGACCTGGCTTGATTATACAATAGATAATTTGTTGGCATTTTTCGTTTTATTTCTCACAATTGAACGTTTTTTTCTCTGGAAGACACTTTTAGCTATTCTTATAACATTCTCGGTCTGGGAATAGAGAGGAGAAAAATTGATATCTTGAGGACCCACAGACGCCTCTATCGGCGAAATATTGAATTATATCATCATGTGATCACTGTCAAATTCTTGATGTAAAATTCGTGATCAAATCCGTGAGGTTTCTCGCCAACTAGACCGTGAGGTTTCTCGTCAACTTACTAGACAAATTTACATTTGACCCGGCCCGAACCGGCCCGAACCGGCCGTACAAACGCTTTTCGGAAGCTAATAACTTTGCAACCACTGGTCCGATTGAGATCGGGTTTTCACCATTGGACAGGACCATCAAATCAATTTTGATATTTGTATAGTGCGTTCTGATAGCGGTGGTACCACAGCGCGTGGCACATGCACAATGCACATGCACAAAAAAAATCACGAATTTTAACTGAGAACATAACGAAATCACGCAGCCTGACCTGAGGTCACATGCCAAAATTTCGACACTTTTCCATTCGAGTTCTCACACAAGATTACATTAAATTAATGTGTGGTTCATGGCGATTCTGATGATACATAATTTTATATCATTCGAATTATGTATAGGATATATCCCGATATATATATATATATATATATATATATATATATATATATATATATATATATATATATATATATATATATATCGCCCGAAGGAAATTAAACCTTTGTGCGACATTAAAGAGATGCCTGAGGTTATAACTCGAAAACCGTTCGACGGACGGGGCTGGCAATTTTACAGCGTGAATGTACGGCCCAGATAACCCCCGAACCTAGTTTAATTAAAATGTGAGAAGTAGGATGTTATGGTTTGGTGGATCTGACGTGGACTGCACCGGGTGACCTCTGGCCACGTGACCTTGAGGTCACAGAGTGACTACAGGACTGATGTATATAATTGAAAACAGGTCGACGAGATACCTAATCATAATGCTGTTTAATTGAGCTCTCTAGCACAATTACGTGCGAAGTTATTACCAAAGACGTGCTGGTGACCATGATTTTGTCCACATACAAAAATATACATATTATAATTATCACCAACTTTTTTAAACATCGAAGGTTTATGTATCGATGTCCATTTTGGCATGGAAAATAAATCATAATTTTAAAAGACCATATTATAAAATCACGTGATTTGACCTGAGATCATGTGTTGAAATAACAAAATTTTCGAATTTCCAAAAATGATTACATCATAATAATATATTGTTCCTGATGATTGTGGTGATTACCGAGCGGGCGTGAAGCGCCCGTGAGGTTTCTCGTCAACTTACTAGACAAATGTACAAAGGACCCGGTCCGAACCGGCCCGACACGGCCCGACACGGCCCGACACGGCCGTACAGACGCTTTTCGGAAGGTAATAACTTTGCAACCACTGGTCTGATTGAGATCGGGTTTTCACCATTGGATAGGTCCATCAAATCAATTTTGTTTTCGGTATAGTGCGTTTTATTAGGGGTGGTTCCACAGCGCGTGGCAGTTGGCACACGCAAATGTCGAAATGAACCAAAATCATTCTTGATCAAAAATGGCTTTATTAATATAAGCACGATGCGCTGAAGCATGCAGCGCTCAAGACGTACTCCCTTTTGGCGGATTCGAGAAAGGAGATCATGAACAATTTAATACAACTTAATTTTAATGTTGGCATGCATTGAGGCCTGGCAATTTTTCTGGAGGATTAACAGGACTAAAAGGACTATGTGTTACTACCACGTTTGCTCCCTTGCCGTTTCATATTTCAAACCTGTTTTACCTTTACCAGAGCGCGCCCGCTCAGTCATCGCCCAAAAAGGCGTTTTACTGGTATACAGGTTTATATGACTCGCATGATTACCGAGCGGGCGCGAAGCGCCCGCTCGGTAACGCGCCAGTGAGGTTTCTCGTCAACTTACTAGACAAATTTACATTTGACCCGGCCCGAACCGGCCCGAACCGGCCCGAACCGGCCGTACAGACGCTTTTCGGAAGCTAATAACTTTGCAACCACTGGTCCGATTGAGATCGGGTTTTCACCATTGGATAGGACCATCAAATCAATTTTGATATTTGTATAGTGCGTTCTGATAGCAGTGGTACCACAGCGCGTGGCACATGCAAACGTCGAAATGAACAAAAATCATTCTTGATCAAAAATGGCTGAATTTATCTAAGCATTAATTTATACGATGAAGAATGCAGCGCTCGGGACGCACTCCATTTTGGCGGATTCGAGAAAGGAGATCATGACAAATGTAATAAAACTTATTTTGTATATAGTTTGTCCCAGGGAAGCAACAGATACCGCTCGGTTACCGCCGATTAAGGGTTTTACTGGTTTAGATGGGAGATATTGTCCGCTGAAAATTTGAGTTTTGCTTGACATTACAAAGTTTCCCGAGGCTCTAACTCGAAAAGCATTTGACGGACGAGGCTGAAAAGTTCACAGCGTGAACCAACAGTCCAGATAATCCCAGATACGTAGTTTAATCGAAATATGAAATGTAGTGTGTTATTTAGAGATTGTTTTGGTCGATCTGTTCTGGAATGCCCCAATTGCCCCCCCCCCCCCCCCCCCCCCCTCCCAACAAACAAAAAATCGGTAGGCAAATGATATCCCCCCCCCCATCGTTCTGGGAGGTTATGATTTTTGTTCTGGGAAGGCGAGATTTACCGCCGTATTTATTTTTTACCGCGAGAATTACCATTACTCGCCGTATTTTGGCCAGGCCGGCCAAATTTACGGTGAGTTTTTGTGAGACTACTGTGGACACAGGCCCTGTTTTGTGTCCTGATGCACTAGCCAAAGGGACCAGGTTCAGTTGATGCTCCAAAGGCCTTGGTTGTTCATCCATGAAGCCCAGATCGGCCTTCCAAGGGCCACGGTCGACCCTCTATTTGCCCCGGTCGACCCTAGAGGGGCTCAGCTAACCCTCCAGGATCCGCGGCCGCCCCTGTAAATTGGCAGGGCGCCCGTGACCGTGAGCATTATTGTGCTACAAAAAAAAAACTGCAACCATATTGAAGGAAATGTGAAGTTTTTTTGTCTGGCAATAGTCATTTTCGCCGAACCAGCAATACAACTCCGTTAAAAAGGTGGGAAGCGCGGCGATAAGCGGGGGTGGGGGCGGTACCCTCGCTTTGAGCCAACAGAATGTCAAATCAAATGAAGGGTCATACAATTCGCATCTTCTTGACATGCCAGTCAATGCAAAATAAAAAGCACAAATAACTTGTATTAGACCGAATTTAGATACTCGATGCATCAAGGGATAGACAGAGTTCAAGTTCGTGGTCAAACGCGACGCCAGACAATGTCTATGACCAATGCATTACAACAATCTGGACAGCGGACACAACCCCGAGACTCCGGCCGACCCTCCCGGCAGGGGGGGGGGGATACAGGGGGATATCGGGGCTATAGCCCCCTCGGGCAATCTGAGGGCAAACAAAATATGTGTAAAAGTGTAATTGAAAATGGGGTCCCACTCAATATAGTGGGCCAAATCCGGGGAGTTTTTACATTTTGAGGTTAGGTAGGGGCCCCTGGACTGTCATTCGAGGGCCCTGTGCCTATTCATTTTCAGTGAATGGGGCAACTGCCGGGCACTGGCCCTTGCCTTGGACCGGGCCCTATGTGTTCAATACCCCTACCCGTGGGACCCTGTGTTCAGTACCACTACCAGGGGGCCCCCCTGACCGACAAAGGGTTTCTGATAGTCACAGGGGCCCCAGAGATGCCGGCAAGAAGAGACCTCTGGCTGTTATTTTGGAGGGGGTACTTATTCCTTTCCAGCTAGTGGGGCCCCCTATCTAGTACCGGGGACCCCGACCCCCTGTTTGGGACCAGGGGCCTCCTGTACTCAGTACCACTACCCGTGGGCCCCTTGACCGACAGAGGGGTTACTCATGATCTCAGGGGCCCCCGCGTTGCGCAAGAGGCCCCTTGTATCCGTCCCTGGGTACCCTCAGGTGAGGATAATTTTAGGACAAAAAAGTATAATAAAACAACTTGAAAATGGGACCCCTCAAAACAAACTGGACCAAATCCAGAGTTAAAAAATCGGGGTAGGTAGGTTGGGCCCTATATTTGTAATAGGCCCTTTTCAGGGGCCTGGACAAATTTCCATGGGTCCAGTCGTCGCTCCAGGGGCTCTGGTCGTTCATCCATGAATACCCAGATGGGCCTTGCAATGGCCCCGTCGCCCCTCTAGGTCCCTAGGTGCCCCCAGGTGAGGATAATATGGACCTCTTCTGGAAATAGGGATCTTTGGGCCCTATTTTAAAAGGGGCGCATACGGCCAAAGGGGCAAATACGGCCAAAGGGGCACGTACGAACCTTCGGGGCCTCAGGGGGGAGGGGGGTAATTGCCCCGTTTGCCCCCCCCCCCCTCTTGTGTACGCCTATGGTTGCAATGCAATGTGTCATGACCGCTGACTGTGACCCAGAGCGGACAGTGGAGGACGCAGCGGGACCGCCGTCTTCCCGGGGCCGCCTCATGTCACTGCCGTACGGCTCAACTTCACCTGAGAGCAGGTCCGACCTGGAGCCGGGCCGGCACGCCCGCCTTAGTGCCGAGCGGCCCCGACAGATGTCTCTGGCGGGCACCTCGCCGCTGTTTGACAGTGAGTGGCGCACAGCACGGTACAGCCCAGCAGGCTGGTGGGATGGAACTAGGGTAAATCGATGACCAGCAGGCAGCAAACATTTTCAGATGGAAAATATATTTGAGTCCTGATGTAGGTGTAGTAACTAGTACCTACGTGCAGTACAAGTGATTTGTTACGGATTGAATTACCTATATGATAAACACTAACTCGAAATGTGAGTTTTTCATAGTTTAAGTCAAATATTTCGTTTTCGCTTTCAGTGGCGCCGATCGCGGAGGTACCGGCTGCGTCTGATCAGCAGGAGGGCAACGTCACACTGCTGTGCAGAGAGTTCGCGCACGGTCTCTATCATCTTAGCGGCAACCAACAGGTAGGTATAGTAGCAGTCCGTAGTCCGTCTCTTAGCCTCATCTTGCCGGTCGTGAACGCACTACATCATAATTTCATGCATTGAGTGAGGTCCCAAGCGAGAGCCAGTCACTGAAAAGGAGTAAATTCTGTCCCTTCCTGGTGTTTCACGATGCGTCACGTCACGCGTGTCTGTTTATCTGAGTGACGATGGTACTTTCAGTGGCGGCGGAAGGTGTTTTCGGATGGGGGAAAAGAAATCCAGGGGGCCCTTTCAGCCAAAATATCCCCGCCCACGGCCAAAGCTCCCCCCCCCCCCCTCCCCCCCCCCCCCCCCCCCCCCCCCCCCCCCCCCCCCGCCAACTTACCTACAACAACAAAAATATACATGGCGCGAAATGGTATCTCCTCGGTGTTAGGCCACTATATTTTGCAGGGCCCCTAAATGGTCGCAAAAAACGTCGGACAGGCCCATGTTGAAGTCTCAGGCCTTTCGAGGGCCCCTCAGGCCGACTAAGGCCCTTCTGTCGGCCTTAGAGGCCCCTCAGGCTGGATGGGGGCACCTCGGGGCCCTCGGTCATTTTCTTGGAGGGTCACTTTTACAAATTTATTGGGGGTGGGGGGGGGGGGGGCAAAATCATTTGTTTCCCCCCCCCCCCCCTCCCACTTTTTGATTGTGGGAAGCTCCCCCCCCCCCCCCTCTTCCGCCGCCCCTGGGTAGTTTTACATGTATACCTTATGTGTCTCAAATCTCAATCCCATCATCAGTTATACAATAAATACCTAGCCGGATAATCCACTCAGCACCAACACCAGCCGTGATTTTATACGACAAATACCCAGCCGGATAATCCACTCAGCACCAACACCAGCCGTGATTTTATACGACAAATACCTAGCCGGATAATCCACTCAGCACCAACACCAGCCGTGATTTTATACGACAAATACCTAGCCGGATAATCCACTCAGCACCAACACCAGCCGTGATTTTATACGACAAATACCTAGCCGGATAATCCACTCAGCACCAACACCAGCCGTGATTTTATACGATAAATACCCAGCCGGATAATCCACTCAGCACCAACACCAGCCGTGATTTTATACGATAAATACCCAGGCGGATAATCTACTCAGCACCAACACCAGCCGTGATTTTATACGACAAATACCTAGCCGGATAATCCACTCAGCACCAACACCAGCCGTGATTTTATACGACAAATACCTAGCAGGATAATCCACTCAGCACCAACACCAGCCGTGATTTTATACGACAAATACCTAGCCGGATAATCCACTCAGCACCAACACCAGCCGTGATTTTATACGACAACTACCCAGCCGGATAATCCACTCAGCACCAACACCAGCCGTGATTTTATACGATAAATACCTAGCCGGATAATCCACTCAGCACCAACACCAGCCGTGATTTTATACGACAAATACCCAGCCGGATAATCCACTCAGCACCAACACCAGCCGTGATTTTATACGACAAATACCTAGCCGGATAATCCACTCAGCACCAACACCAGCCGTGATTTTATACGACAAATACCTAGCCGGATAATCCACTCAGCACCAACACCAGCCGTGATTTTATACGATAAATACCCAGCCGGATAATCCACTCAGCACCAACACCAGCCGTGATTTTATACGACAAATACCTAGCCGGATAATCCACTCAGCACCAACACCAGCCGTGATTTTATACGATAAATACCTAGCCGGATAATCCACTCAGCACCAACACCAGCCGTGATTTTATACGACAAATACCTAGCCGGATAATCCACTCAGCACCAACACCAGCCGTGAGTTTGGTTTGGTCGAGCACAGCGTCATGCGCCTGCAATCATCGGTGTGCGACCTGCTGCCAATAACACATGTGGTTTCTTTTCCACGTGCGTAGAGAGCACCAGGAGCGACGGAGACGACACCTCGTCCTGACGACTGGCTTAACTCGCTGACGAACGGCCCTACGCTGGCGGCGGCGGCTGCCCTCCACCGTCACGGCCGCTCTCAGTCGCTGGCGTCGGATTCCCTCATCTCCAGCGTACCCTGGCCGGCCGTTGGAGAAGCACCGCCCGCGGCCGCCGCCACCAACCCCTTCGTAGGCCCCGCCCCTGCTACTGTTAAGACGTTTGAGCTGCAAATGTAGGCTATATTATTTGAAGCATAGTATTGGAAGGGGGACAAGTACCCAGGGTCCTGTAGTTGATTGCGTTGATATGAAGTAACGACTTCTATTTCCAGTAGGTAGCATTTCAAACAAACACAGTTATCTGGTCTTAGAGAAATTCAAGTTTGATTTTTAAATTTGGGCCTTAGCCCACCCTTATTTGGTAGTTTTGTTCCGATGACGTAATCTCTCGTCAACTCGTGTGTAGGTACCTGTTTGGAGATGAACCTTGAGGGTCTGGCTTGTTTTGATTTTATAAGATCATACATTTACCATTATTGCATTTACCAACAAGTCCCTATTTTCCTATCAACATATTTAATAATTATGTTGTGATTTTCTTTTCTTTTTTCTCGAAAGCATCCATTTTCCAAACCCGTGATAAGAAAATACTTGTTTGTATTCAAGTCGCAAGAAGTGTCTAAAACATTGTGCCATATCATTTGGCAGCTTAAATGTGTTCTCTATTGCTCAATAATGATGTCATAACCCCAAATTTAACAACTTAATTTATAGAATGTTAAGTGACGTTTTCAAGAGAAACATATCACAATCGTTTTAACCCTATTTATGTCCGGCTTTTTTATGCTAAATCTGTTCGGGGAGGGGGGCCGATCCCCCCCCCCCCCCCCCCTCCCCCCCCTGATATATCGGCTCCTATGAAAGCTACAACAACGAAATTTGGTGGGTAGGAAGGACCCACAGGGAACTCTCTTTTGTGTAATTTGTATTACCTTGGGTCAATATCTTCAAGGTCAAACGAGGTCAAATGTTCCGAAATGTATCGACTTGACTTTTTTGTACATATACTGGTATAATATCTCGGGACCTGTCAGATATTTTTCTATTTTTTTAATGGAAATTATATAACATGTAAAGAAAAATATGTACTTTTTTCCAAATTTAGAAATTTTGTAATCAAGATTTTGCAATTCGAGACAACCATCTAAAAGCCCTTGCATTTGCCTACTAGTACCTCTTTTGTATTGCATTTTGCATAAAAAAATAAACCCTCCACGAGTGTTTAACCATGCAAACCTTTGATATAAAAAACGCCCGAACATGCCTCCCAAAAAGTGTTCCTGGAGCCGCTTATGAAGCAGTTTTTTTTTAAAAGCACACCATCAGATGTGCAATGAAAAGATAGGAAAAGTCAAAAAGTTTGAAGAACCTTAGCTTCAATAATGAATGTGCAGCACACGAAAAACCTCGGGGGGGGGGGGGGCAATCCCCCCCCCCCCCCGGACAGGAATTAGGGTTAAGCAACACTTACTTCATATTTGTCACGACAACCGGCGTATATTTGACAATTTTCAGAAAGATAGGAATGTCCCTTTAAAGAAGAAAAACATTTAGACTGTCTAATAGTCATGTTTTATTTATAATACCTATCATGTGTCTTACCCCTTCTCGAAAGATATTGTAATTGGCGGAAGGATACGACCTGCGTTACGTGCGCACAGACTGTGAACGAACATATCAATATCGTATAGATCGCCTGGTATTATCTTTTAGAGAAAACTTGCTAATGTGTTGTGAAGTCGTTGCATGCGTGCTATTCTCTGGATACTTTCATGGTTTGATTACCAAGTGATACAGTGCATACAACGCTTAATTGGAATACTCCGAGTGCATTTGTGTAAAGGCAATCCTAGGTAATCGTTCCGAGAAATGCTTAAGTGCTTTCTCCCATATGTGTTGGCTTCCCATGTAAGAGTAGGTAGTGGTATTTAATACGCACGCTAGAGAATCTCAGAGAGTAGGGCACATCGAGGAGGGGCCTGATTTTGCTCCCTCATTTTTGTTTTGGTACGACTGTCAATCCAACCAAACTTGTAATGAAGGCCGAAGGCGAACATCGGAAGTAATATGTGAAAATTACACGACCCAAAATCGTTACTTTCAATGTCTAATGCCTTCCAACTGGCACCTGAGTGTGCGTTGATCCGTATGTCACTTGTCAGATGGCGAAACATGATGTTCAGTTTTCGCACCAATCGGGTAATGGACAACATCACACTCCACGTGTCAACTGAGTTAGATGACATGACATGACACTCCACGTGTCAACTGAGTTAGATGACATGACATGAACTCCACGTGTCAACTGAGATAGATGACATGGCATGACACTCCACGTGTCAACTGAGTTATATGACATGACATGACACTCCACGTGTCAACTGAGTTAGATGACATGACATGACACTCCACGTGTCAACTGAGTTAGATGACATGACATGACACTCCACGTGTCAACTGAGTTATATGACATGACATGACACTCCACGTGTCAACTGAGTTAGATGACATGACATGACACTCCACGTATCAACTGAGTTATATGACATGACATGACACTCCACGTGTCAACTGAGTTAGATGACATGACATGACACTCCACGTGTCAACTGAGTTAGATGACATGACATGACACTCCACGTGTCAACTGAGTTAGATGACATGACATGACACTCCACGTGTCAACTGAGTTATATGACATGACATGACACTCCACGTGTCAACTGAGTTAGATGACATGACATGACACTCCACGTGTCAACTGAGTTAGATGACATGACATGACACTCCACGTGTCAACTGAGTTAGATGACATGACATGACACTCCACGTGTCAACTGAGTTAGATGACATGACATGACACTCCACGTGTCAACTGAGTTAGATGACATGACATGACACTCCACGTGTCAACTGAGTTAGATGACATGACATGACACTCCACGTGTCAACTGAGTTAGATGACATGACATGACACTCCACGTGTCAACTGAGTTAGATGACATGACATGACACTCCACGTGTCAACTGAGTTATATGACATGACATGACACTCCACGTGTCAACTGAGTTAGATGACATGACATGACACTCCACGTGTCAACTGAGTTAGATGACATGACATGACACTCCACGTGTCAACTGAGTTAGATGACATGACATGACACTCCACGTGTCAACTGAGTTAGATGACATGACATGACACTCCACGTGTCAACTGAGTTAGATGACATGACATGACACTCCACGTGTCAACTGAGTTAGATGACATGACATGACACTCCACGTGTCAACTGAGTTAGATGACATGACATGACACTCCACGTGTCAACTGAGTTAGATGACATGACATGACACTCCACGTGTCAACTGAGTTTCATTACAACGAAGCCATCGAGACTGAAATAGTTTACAAAGGGCTATATGACCTATCTTCAGAACTTTCCGAAAACAGACTCCACATTTACTTCAACTCATGTATGACCTGACATGTAGTCAGCTAACACATTGGATCACTGCTAAATTATCGGACGATTAACCCGCGAGTTACTGGGGTATATTTCATAACGCGACTTACTGGAGGGGGGGGGCTATTTTTAGCCCCCCCCCCCCCCCCCCTCTGATCTCCGGAACTACTGGACCGAATGTAAAAACTTAAACGGCATTCGATAGCCCTTGGAAATTTATCGAGGGAAACATAATATTATTGACCTCGGGGTCACCGATGACGTCACAGGTCAGGTCAAGTACAAAATGTTTGACCGTGTCAAAAGGTCTCGATGGATGGAATTGTCGCGCAAAATTGCGATATTAAACGCATAAGCTGTCGATAAATCGGTATGATTCGTGTGTCTGACACTTCTAAGTACCTTTCTAAGCTGTTTTTGACCTTGGGTCAGGTCAAGGTCATCCGAGGTCACGAGGTCAAACTGCAGATTACGGTCATTGGGCGTTGTAACACATGTTTATGGGTTTGTTTTCGTCTAGAACGCGAAAAATGACCTTAGAACATTGTTTGTTCCATATAAATAGAAGTAAAAAGCAAAAATGGAAATGCGTTTTTATGCATAGTAATGTTGTGAGAAGTGGCCGATTTTTGACATTTAAAGGTCATAACTCGGTCATTTTTAAAGATATCGACTTGAAATTTGGTACACATATTCACCGCATACGTTTCACATATATTCCGGTTTTTGGATAACTCTGATTTTTTCTTGAAAATTTTGTTTAAAAAAATGGATTTCTAAAAAAAAAAAATCACAAAATCTCACAAATCCGAGATAGCAGTTTGATAGCCCGGTCTATTGTCAGTAACTTGATTTCAAACAATTTAGTTTATCTCAAATATCGTACCTTTGACAGCATTTTCCGCAAACCATTATTTTGCAACAAAAACCGAAGAACATGACGTCACTCTGACGTCATTCCCGGTTGACCTATCATAGCCTCATATTTTTACTTTTGCCAAAATGTGTAGAATTGATGTGAGAGAAGGTACTGCAAGTTTGATACTGATACCGGTGTTTGTTTAGGAGGTATTGCGAAATAACGGGAGGGGGGGCAAAAAATACCCCCCCCCCCCAGTAACTCGCGGGTTAAGGAGACCCTCTCTTGTGTTTTCTTGTTATCATAGTTGTTTACGCTCGCGAAGGGGTCATGCAATATGTATTCGTGTGTGAAAACTATGACCATACAGCACCCTGTGCATTGACGAGGAACGTAGTGGGCACCACTAGACAGCGAGCCTGTCGGTCGGCCGCCGCCGGAGAATCGCCCAACAATCCAGTGAAGCTTTCGACGTACCGCTTAATTTTATAGGTAGGTATAACAGGCAATCGTTCGAAAATCACTTGACAATCCGCCACTGGCGGATCCAGACTCTCTCCGTGGGGGTGGGGGGCATCTTTTTGTGATCAAAAGGTTCTCCCCTTTTTGTATCCGTGGATTTGGGCCGGTCACCTTATTTTGGTATTCGAGCTTAATAAATTCACTTTTCAAATTCACAAAAATTGATTTTGTGTATTTTGTTTTACTCCGAATTTGTTTTGTTTTATTTTGAGGGTCAAAAATAAAGTCGAAAATTCGAGAAAGCCATTTTGAAGATAATGTCATTTCATTTCTTTGACTTTTTTTTGCAATTCGCTTAAAAAACTATTTTCTACGATTGTTCAAATATGTATCGTTTTTCCACCAAAAATGGCATGACATGACGTCATTACAACGTCATTATCTCCCAAAACACTGCATCAATTTCATTGGAATTTCGAGAGTAGACGTTCAATTGATGGAGCATAAGGTACTAAAAGTTTGACGTTGATATCTATCAAGGTTTTTAAGTTATGGAGAAAATCCGAGAGGGGGCTGATTCTGCCCCCCCCCCCCCCCCCCCCTCCCCCGTTGAATGTCACAGGAGCTGCTTGAATTGCATCAGATGCGCTGTTTTGTCTATCATTGAAAGAAAGGGATACATACAAACTTCAAATTCAATCACTTCGGAAAAAACTTCCGTTTTCATGAACTTTCTCCTAAGATCATTGTTTTTCCGTTTTCACGTTCAGTGCAGGGAGCGCGCGGGGGACATACTTGTATTGAATGCCCTTTCCAGATTCATGTGTGTAAGAGGGGGGCATTTGCCCCTAATGTCTCCTGGATCCGCAAGTGCGCCAAGGAGAGCCTCTGCCAGACACTTAATGGAATTCGTTTTCCCATTTTCCAAATTTGTATAAGCAATTGCGAAAGTTGTGTCATGCCGCGAAGCGACGCGAAATTTGTTGGTTTTGACTGTGGATAGCTGGATTTTGACTGCTGCAAAGGCAATTTTTACGATTTTACGATAAATTGGACACGCGCGGGGGGCATCTTGTATTGAATGCTCCCCCCATATTCCTGGGGGGCATTTTCTCCTGATGCCCCCCCCCCCCCCCCTCCCCTGGATCCGTCAGTGCAATCCGCGAGTAACGAGCAAGCAAATTAACTGAGCGAGTGACACAGGAGAGCCGTTAAATATCGCCTTCCCCTCCAGTGTGCGTGTTAAGCTGCCAAGTCTTGCACTGCAATGCCAATATTAGCACAATTAGGAAGTAGGCTGCTATGATTTTAGGATCTTAGCGCGTAAGTGAATGTGGCCTCTATCTGACCGCTGTCCCCGGTATTGGAGGCCGTGCCGGGACTGTTTGTAGTCCCAGGCTATATGGCGGCACTTGGCTGTTTGCTGTCCAGCTGCTCTTCTGTGGTGGTGGTGCGGTGTATTGGGGGTTTAGGGCGCCGCGCCGCAGCTGCTCTTCAGTCTTCTGTTTGTATGTGTTGACATATCTGTGTTGTGAGTACAGGAACGATTCGCGGCAATACATAGTTACCATTAGTATACTGCACTCGCCACTCGGCATATCATCAATGGACATCGTCATATCATCAATCACCCTGCCATCAGCGATAGGTATATTGTCCCGGGCATGCATAATGGCATTAGATGAATGCGTGAAGGCAACACCCACACGAGTTGATACAAATTAAAGTGCATTTAAATATTGCAAAGGTCAAAAGATGTTAAGTCAGAGCTGAGACGACTACAAAAATTGAAGTCGAGAACATCCATGTTCATCATACTATTCAACATATTCCTGCTCGAAGCAGATCACTCCAGTTTCGACCGCTCACATTATTGAACACTTCCTGACAATACTGTTTTCTCAACATTCGACGTCTTGAGTGCAATGGCTGCCATAGGAAACATTGTCATGCAAGGCAACATGTAGGCACATACTGATACTTGCTAGTGCAAACTGCTGGCATCGTTACTGACCTTCACCTGCCTATGAGAGAGTGCTTCAACAGGCGTCACTTTTGAGAAATGTTTGTATGGAATTGGAGCTGGTGAGCTATGCGGCACAGCATGTATCAGGCGCTCCTTCAAGAGACATCTATCGACTGTAGTATGAACTACTGAGCTATGCGGCACAGTATGCGTTAGGCGTTCTTCTGAGAGACATCTGTCGGCTGGATTAGGAACTGCTGTATCGTATGGCACAACATAGGGCCTTGGGCACAACATTCATCACGAATTAGCATTGGGCCTGTTCCCGTGGCGCCACTTAAGTCCATGGGCGTAGCCAACTTCTGAAAGTAGGGGGGACGGAGGCACTTTAAAGTCCATTCTTTACATGCAACGCCAATAGGCGTAATGTTAAAATCAAAAAATGTTGTGGGGGGACGCGTCCCCCCCGTCCCCAGTGGTGGTTACGCCCATGCTTCTAACCTCCTCCAAGTGCTCCAGCTTGAAACTGTCCTATCCTAGTCCACAAACAGTTGCAAGTTGGAACAACTTGGAGGAGGTTAGAGGCGCCACTGGAACAGGCCCATTGAGACTTGAGAGCTTGTACCATGGATGAAGAAATACCGGGATTGGAAACCAACAGCTGATTGCGTGTTGGTCTTCGGTAAGTAAACAGGCCACCAGAAGACGCGTGAAGCCTTGCGATGGGTGGCAGAAGCATTACCGAAGCATATTGTGTGGAGCGATTAACTGCTATAATTCGAAAAGGAAGTGTCCTGAAGTTACTGAAGTTATATCAGATAAAGCCTGTTAAATTAACTTTACGATAAGCTCAAGGAACAATAATATTTGCGAAAAACAATGGCTTAGAAAAATTGAAATGCGTGAGCTCTGAATGACCCGCCCATAGCCGGCGCTGCACACCGGCGGGGGGTTTCAGTGTTGATACTATTACTGACCGCTGGGTAGCAGGCCGAGCGGCCGACACCAGTTGACCAAAACTAAAAGCATTGACTTTCCAATCCAGTTATCAGTCATCCATGTGTTGTACCATGGAATAGGAGACAAATCATGGAACTGATGCATCTTGTGTGAGACATCTGCACTGGCGTATCTAGGGGGAGGGGCGGCAGGGGTTAAAGCCGCCCCCCCCCCCCCATCCTAAGCTCGACAGGGGCGGCAATAGAAATTAGCCCCCCCCCCAAATCCGCTGAAACTGAGCGATGAAAAATGGGTGTAGGTGCCTGCAAAAAAAACTTCTTGCGAAATATTTTTTTTTGTTTTTTTCCTCGTTCGTGTTCCTTTAATTTTTTGCATTTTGGTAGCAGTAGGTATAGGGAAAGCGGCGCGTCTGACGCTATTTTGAGTGATTCACAACCAACGTAAGTTACAATTTTTCCACGCAGCGTTACAGCCTTTGGTCTCCTGCTGCCTGCTCGGTGGCAGAAGAGCGCGTGAGTGAATTTCCTTGTATCACTGGCGGATCCAGGGGGCGGTAGGGGCACCCCCCCCCCCCATTCGAAGCTCGACAGGGGCGGCAATATAAATTAGCCCCCCCCCCCCAAACAAAACAAATCCGCTGAAGCTGTCGATGAAAAATGGGTACTGCTTGCGAAAGAAAGAAAAATCTTGCGAAATAAATAAATATATTTTTGCATCGTTCGTGTTTCCTCTATTTGGTAGCATTTTGGTAGCATTAGGGAGCGTAAATTTGTTGTTAGACAAAGAAGCGCCACATCTCACGATAACTACAGTGACTGGCAACAATCTGGCAACCTGGCGATATTTCCGCTACATAGTCGGGTTAGATGTCGCACAGTGCCTCTACACCCATAGTCCTCTACAGCATAGTGGTTAAAGGAAATAGTTCACCTTCAACATTAGTTTTAAACTGAGATAGCAGTTTTGTAGCACGTGTTGGGAAACCCCTATCTGCAAGTTGTCTTGACTGAAAAGACTCTCCAGCCGAATATGTTTAGTTTTTTTTTGGCGACGGAATGCGGTGCTGGCAAAAGAATGTTGTACTGGTTCTAGCCCGGGCAGAGGCTATACCATCAGCCAATCAGCTTGCAGCTAGTGCTAGCAAGCGAACCGCCGGCCGCCGGTTGGCACATCTCCAATGCGAGTCTATCCTTACGCGACTACTTTCGAATCTGATTGGCTGAACCATTTTTTACATTCGCGTGACGTCAGGACTCTGACTCAGAGAGTATGCATATAGTTTTGATAAACAATACAAATTTACGGCCTTCTGTCCTGAATCGGCGCGATATAAGGACAATATAAAAATAAATTGTATCAAAAAATATAATCAAATCGTGTTTGGTAAAAAAAAATCAAAGGTGAACTATTTCCTTTAACCCGGCAGTCACTGGGGTATATTCTGTAGCACGACCTAACGCAAGCTTTAAAAAAATAAGGTCACATGTCAGGTCACGGTCAAGTCAAACGTCAAAATCGAGGTATTTGAGTTTATGAAAAATACTTGCCATCCATGGCCTTCGATTGCGCCTATAATCACCCAAAGTGCTGTCAAAGGTATGATACATATCCCACATGAGCTAAAGTAAGATTGTTGGAAAAGATCAAGGTCAAGGTCAGGTCACAAAAGGTCACTACACACAAGATATCTACGAAAGTCATGCAGCACATGTTTTATGGATGATTTTACGAGTAGAATTTGATAGTGGTAGTCATTTTACCACTTGACTTCATTTACGTGAAGTTAGTGTCAAGTTCAGGTCAAGTTCAGGTCACTGAAGGTCAAAATTTGAAATTGATAAATCGGAATAAAAAAGCATGTTTCTAAATCAGTTTTATCTATAAAAAAAATACAGGGCTGGCATTTATTTGTCTGTATGCGATCAATAAAAGCCAAAAAACGCAATTTCAAAATATGACGTCATGATTTACCCATTCTTTATATGCCATGACAGTCAAAAAAGATGATATCATTTTGAAATTTGGTATGGTAGTTGCCCATATGTCGTTATCGGACATATATTCCGGTTTTTTCAATATCTTTTTAAAAAAATGATTTTGTGAGCATTTTTTCAAAAAGTTTTTTTTGACATTTTTGGGGTCAAAAAACATTTTTTTTTGCAATTTCGAGATAGCCGGTTTGTAGCCCTTGCCATTTTATACCTTTTAGTGTTTTTCGATTGCATTTTGCTTCAAATGCAGCATTTGTACGGCCTGGCAAAATTTAGCCGATTTTGGTGTCAAAATCGTGTTTAGTGACGTCACTAAATTCACTATATCTAAAAAAAAATCTGACGACTTTGTTTTCTTCTGAAAAGGTGTTAAAATGATGCCCGGGTAGGTACTGAAAGTTTGGCGTCGATATCTGCATTAGTTATTGAGATATTCCTAATATTCCAAAGGGCTACCCCCCCCCCCCCCCCCAGTGACTCGCGGGTTAAAGGGTCACCTTGAAAGTTGTCTCGAAGTTCAACCATACATGCATCTTGCAGCAGTGCATCTTGCAGTGCATCTTGCAGTGCATGCAGTGCATCTTGAGCTCAAAACTACGAATATGACTTTGGTTTGGACAACTGATGGATATATGTGGAGAAAGAAGTAAGTTTCTCTTTCTATTTCACGAGAAATCGTACGATACCAGCAGGCGTTACGGCTCCCCCGCTCCGCCTGACGCCAAGTACAGTCTCTGACAAGAGGCCGCCGCGCCGCCCGGGCGGCTGAGCGGATATTAACGAGGCGTCGTGACCAGAGACTACGTGCCAGAGAGTGTACCTGCCTCCGGCGGCGAACGGCGAGCGAAAGGAATTGATCGTGGCCCGGAACAGCGGAATTGAAACCGGGCCCACTAGTCCTGTGTCGAAATTACTTAACGTAGGGAGGTAATTACTTCACCACAACCCATTTTTAGATCTGCTCTACAAATCTACTATCTCAGTCCAAAACTCCATGTTAAAGGTGAACTATTTATTCCCTTTAACATGCTCGGATTGCATACGGAGGGTGGCCAGTTCGAATCCCGGCGACGGTTGTTTGCTTTTGGTCATAATGGCTACGAGCGAATCTTGGGTTCGTCCCGATCGGACTTAATGGCTACGAGCGAATCTTAGGTTTCGTCCCGATCGGAGTTATTGACTACGAGCGAATCTTAGGTTTCGTCCCGATCGGACTTAATGGCTACGAGCGAATCTTAGGTTTCGTCCCGATCGGACTTAATGGCTACGAGCGAATCTTAGGGTTCGTCCCGACCGGACTTAATGGCTACGAGCGAATCTTAGGTTTCATCCCGACTACTATCATCCCGATCATCATCATCCCGATCGGACTTAATGGCGAGGTTATGTTAGGTTAGGTTAGTTATACGGAAGAAATGTTGGAGAACCAAGTATGGGCGATGCCCACACGGAATTTCAAAGCAATATCTAAATGTGGCACTTCTTTGTCTACCAAAAAATATACGCCAATAGGGATAGGGAAAGTGGCACGTCTGGCGCTATTTTGGAGTGATTCACAACCAACGTAAGCTATAATTTTACACGCAGCGTCGCAGCCCTTGGTCTCCTGCTGTCTTCTGGGTGGCAGAAGAGCGCGTGAGTGAATTTCCTTGCATAGGTACCTATGTTGTGTGGAATGCGTATACTAGTATTAAGTAGGGTAATTAGGTTCAGTTGAAAAAATCCCAATGTTCTTCTTTTTGTAGCTGGGGCATTCCACGACAAATCGACAAAAACAAAGTCCAAAATAACACCGTCATGTCACCGATTTTTACCAAAATTAGTATATGGGGTAGCCTGGGGCGCTAAAGCGGGCTGTGAAAGTTGTAATGCAATGCAAGCAGTGGTTCCGGAGATATTTCCTCGGCATTTTAATAAGGTCACGGTGCAGGTCAATCTTTGTCAGCCCATATGGCGAGGAATTTATGAAGCAATATACATTTATTATATGTCATTATAATGGCAATGAGCTGTTTTATAGCATGGTGATGTTTTCCAAATTTCCAAATTTAGTAGGTACGTTTTCGAAATTGTAAAACTTTTTTAGATACCTTTTCTCAAACGTGTTTCTAATTTTTCGCTATGCTATTCTTACGTGTAAGGATGTGTCAATTAAGTGCACAAATAAAATTAAGGTATATTTGCCTCCAAATATCTCAAATTTTGTAATTTTACTTGCCATTTTATATTTTTAAAAAATATGTTAGTTTAACACGCGCCCTGGAGGGCCTCTGATAATTACACGCCCTGGAGGGGGGGCGGATTTCGCCCCCCCCCCCCCCTTATGATCTCGAAAACCACGCAACGTAGCGACAAGCGGGAAACGTTAGATAGCTCGAGACAAGCTCTTTCGAAAGTATTTCGTTTTTTTTCTTCTTCAGGTCAATATTGAGGTCACCAGAGGTCATCAAGGGTCAGATTTTCAAGTTTTCGAGATTTCGGTTCGAACACTCCCAAATATCTCGGGAACTATGATAGTTAGCAGCAAACGGAAAAAATCAATCGAAAGTCATTGCAAACTGCAATCGACATAGGTGTCCTCAGATTTGAGCTCAGGTCAATAGTTTAGGCTCCAGAGGTCATCGAATGTCAAAAAGGTGATTTTGTTTTCAAAACTGTTTTCTTCAAATAACCTTTTACCTAATAAAGATAAAGCAAAAATGTTTACGCCATCGCGTGTGTCTTGTCAAGGCGCTTCGAATCATATTCATGGTGACCAGGTTAGGTCAACTGAGAAATTTGACCTCAGGTCAAGGTCAAGTAGTGACCCAAGTTGGTCATGTTGCATATTGGGAGACGTGTCTCGACGAGACAAACATATTGGTACCGTTTTCTCTTCTCTATCTTCATTAAGTCGATAGTTATTGATAAAACCGTGTTGGCGGTCATAAAATTGACCTGACCTTAGGTCACTGATATTAGAAATCCGAGATACACAATTGTTGGTATCTATGACCTTATGAAGTCCTACATGATTGAAACCGATCGGCGTAAAACTGTGGCTGTGGTACTACTGCAAACGTTTTGGAGTTGAGGTCATCACGTGACCTGGTCTGGGGACTTGGCCTGAGATGACCTGAAGCCAAGAATTTTACATAATGCGGAAAGTTCATTTCTAAACAGGTATACAAAAAACGGCGGCGCTGCGCGCCGCCGTTTTTGCGCTATCCTCGAAAAACCGGAGGGGTGGGCGGATTTCGTCCCCCTCCAGGGCGCGTGTTAATGCTCGAGTTAAATGCATGACCTTCTGACATTTGATGATATTGACCTTAAATTTCAAAGTGAGTAATTTTGTGAAATTTTGAATCTTGTTTGGATACCCAAGCCAAATGTTATTCCTATTTTTGACTTTATTATTGTTAAGTGTAAAGAAGTGTCGTTCAAACATAAAAATACAATTGATGGTTATTTGGCTTCAAATATGCTAAATTTTGTCATTTTATAGTTCTTTTTGTGAAAGATGTTATTCCCCAATAACTTTTGACTGAATAAAGCTAAAAAGGTAAAATGGACACCATTTTGTTATTTTCGTCAAGACGCGTTGAATGATATGCAGTATGACCTCTTTCTAACATTTGGTGACCTTCACCTACGGTCAATGTCAAGGTTCAAGGTTCGGTTTCCAATTGTGGCCTATGTGGCGATGCTATGTATTTTAAAACTTGTCTTGTTGCGAGGAATTCGATTGTGATTAAATAACGCCTGATCGACAATGTCAAATTTTGAATTCATTTTAATTTGAATGTAGAATAGTAACTTCATAACTTTCTTCTCGGTGTAAAGAAAGCCCGAAAATGTCTCGGTTTGCTTTATAATCATCAACGATCGCGAAATTATTTTAATATCAATGAGTGCCTATCTTCAAGACAAGTTCAAACATATATAACATCGCCGTGTAGGTCAAATTTGGAAAGGTGACCTTCCTTACGCCGTGACCCTGACCTTGTGTCATGGTCATCAAATGTCAGAAAAAGGTCATGCTACGCAGGATTCAACGCGTCTTGCTGATAACAACAAAATGACGTTTACTTTGCCCTTCTAGCTTTATTCAGCCAAAAGTTATTAGCAAATAACTTATTTTTATATAAAGTAGCATATACAATGACAAAATTTGAGATATTTGGAGGCAAATGTCCATCAATTATATTTTTGCACTTAATTGACACGTCCTTACACGTAAAAAAATATATCCTAAGTCCGCAAAAGGAAACAAAATGGGGATACCCTTTAGGTCATATGGAGGCTCCTGGGGCCCGGAAGGCCCCCAGTGAAATTAGCCCCCCCCCCCCAATATTGGGAGGCTGGATCCGCCAGTGGACATCTCTGGCTGGATTAGGAACTGGTGAACCATATGGCACAAAAACCACCATGCATCATCCTAGAGAGCTTGTAGCAGCTGGAATAGGAGACACATCATGAAACTAATGCATGTTTTGACACAACATGTCCCGGACAGTGAAGCGGCAAATCTTTCCAATTGTTCAAATAAAATACAAATATAGGAAGACGTAGTGGAGTTATGTAATCGCTTTAAAGTGCCAGTCATGAGCCGAGCTTCACATCAGGTAAGCGCTGCAAACAGCTACTGACAGGGAATTCCGTGATGGCTGGTGACATTTTTTTTGTCGGCTCTGCGTTCGGGTTTTCAGTGTTAAAAAATCGCAATATATCAATGGTAGTGCTGCCTCCTGCCTAGTAGTCCCCGGTGCAACCTTGCCCAGGGCCTCCCGTAAGGATTTTTGACTGGGTGAGCATTTAGGCGAGGCTGGTTTAGATTATGGGGAGGGGGCACCAGTGGCTTCAGGGGCCCCTTTATCCCTAAGGGGGAACATGTTTTTGCTCCTCCCTTTTGCTCCAATCTCATTTCCTCGTGATACCCCTACGGTCTGATTAAAATAACAAAATAGTGCTCCAGCCTTTTCCAAATCCTCAAATTTCGCGCCTCTTGGCGGCGCAATTGTTTGTAGCTGTCAATTTCTTCTCAATATTAACACTTTTGACGTTTCAGGACAGTTACGTGCAGATTTTTCTTCTAGACAAAATCCTACATTAGCAAAATCTTGCTTGTACACCTTGCAACCGGCGAAGATTGGCAGCGCCCCAAGCCGTTTGGAACATTTAGGGTTATCAAATAGTAATCATATATCAAATTAAAACCTAGTATAAAGGGAGCTAAGCCCGTCTATGATGTTCTTAGGGATTACTTTGCTCTGTTAAAAACGAGTAAATGTCCATTTTATATAAAATATGTGAATCAATTAATTAGTTATTAAAGGGAAATAATTACCTTTTTATTTGTTAACAACATTTTTTTAGGCTACCGTTATGGTATAAAAATGATGTGATCTAAATTTAAGAATGCAATACAATTATTCCCTAATTCAAGTTGGAAGTTTGGAAAAATTAAAAGCAATATACTTATACTTATATACTTCTTTCTTTCTTTTTCTTTCTGTTTCTTTCTTATATATACTTCTTTTGGTGTTCATGATCAGTGTTTCCCTCCACTATTGGAAACGCGACATATCTCTTTTATATCAATCTGTTCAACGTTGTTGAATTGCATATATTTTTCTGGACATTACCCCTCGCCCTACGGGAGCTTTTTTCACCTTCGCACTACGGGGGGGGCCTGACAGCCCCCCCCCCCTGTTAACTTCCAAACCAAGCAACTTAGAGCAATGCGGTAAGAGCCAGCATGTTACCTGTCATGAGAGGAATCTAACAGTATGCAATTTTTAAGTTTTAGGTCAACGGGTGACCTTCCAGGTCAAGTGAATGACCTCGGATTTACCACGTCCAGAACAGCGATTTTGCTCTTCAGAAAACCTCAAAATTATAAATTGATAAAGATAAATAAAAAGTCATGTTCCTAGACCAGTTTTGGCTCAGAAATACAGAAAAGGTAATTATTTGTTCGTATCTTGTCAAAAAGTCATAAAAAGTTCCTTACACTTAGGGAGCCATCACTCAGTCAAAAATGAAGATATTGCTTTGAAATTTGGTATGGGTATTTTGCATATTCAGTTCTCTCACATCTATTCCGTTTTTTTCCGTTTCTTCCGTTTCTATCTCCGTTTCTATCTCACCTCAGAAACACCTCATATCAGTTTATCGTTGTCTGAGCCTTTGGTCTGAGCTACAAAATATGTTGTTTACATCACCATTGTGATAGTAACGATATCGGAAGTGATGGAATCGGCTCGCTCAGATCAAACTCTTGCTGTGTCATTCGTCTTATGATGGATCTTCAATCCAAAATATTTATTTAGTCAAAATTCGGTGATCAGCATGTCCTGATTTGCCAATGTTCAACTAATTTTAATCGTGACTAATGTGATTCAGAAAACGACTCGGAAATCAGCACACCTGAACCCAATTTAATGTCCAGAAAAATATATGCTGTTGAATTACCTCTCAACAAATCGTATTATACACTAAATAAGTCGTCGTAGGGGGCTAATTTAATCCGCCGAATGTATCGCGGTTTTCTAAGATGCTTACTGATTGATTACGGAAAAACGGTTCACACACGGGTGGAGTTTACTATTCAAACGGCATGGGCCACCAACTTTGTGTTTTGCCCCACCAACTTCTGTCAGATTTGAAGATTTCCTGGCGTTGAAATTGCCATTTTTCACCTGAACCATTGAAAACAACCAGCCTATGACATTTTGCCCCACCAACTTTGTCTGAAAAGCTCCACCCATGGGTTCAGATAAAGGCTTCATGAGTGCATTACCATGTATAGAATACCTTTATGTTAAAATTCGTGGGGAAAACATCCATTTTTTTACGAATCAAGAACACTAAATAGGTTGCCGTCCGAGGTCAAACTAAATAGCCGATTTCAATGCACTTTTTTCAAATGTTTGTTGACTTCATACAAGTTTGGTACATATTCGCAAAAGATAGAGTGCATGAAGCATATTACATACCTTCATGATAAATAACAATGCGTAGGTTGGCTAATTTTAGCTCAGACAGTGAATTCGTTACCAAGTACTTGTGAGTATTGTATTTTATATATATATTTTTTATATAATTTATGTTTAATAAACTTAAAA
>JAXIVJ010008691.1:50000-54361 GCA_036785665.1 Chirona hameri
GCGTTACACGGTACACTAGGTACTCGGTACTAGGTACTAGGGTATCGGTACTCGGTACTCGGTACACGGTTACACTTACACGGTACACGTTCGTACACTTACACTTACACTTACACGTTACTAGGTACTAGGTACACGGTACTACACGGTACACGGTACTAGGTATCGACAGTCACTTACTCGTACTAGGTACTAGGTCTAGGTACACGTTACTACGGTACTAGGTACTCGGTACACGTATAGGTACTACTGTACTACGGTACTAGCTTACACGTACTAGGTACTCGGTACTACGGTACTCGTACACGGTACTAGGTCTGACACTTACACTGTACACGGTATCGGTACTCGGTACTAGGTACTAGGTACACTTACACTTACACGTACACGGTACACGGTACACGGTATCGTATAGGTACTACGGTATCACGGTACTAGGTACTACGGTATAGGTATAGGTATAGGTATACGACTTACTACGTACAGCTTAAGGTACTAGGTACACGGTATAGGTACTACCGGTACACTGTACTCGGTACTAGGTACACGGTAAGGTCACGTTACTCGTACTCGGTACTACGGTACTACGTTACTACGGTACTCGGTACTAGGTACTACTGACACTTACACTTACACTTACACTATAGGTATACGGTACTCGGTATTCGGTACTAGGTACTAGGTATACGACTGTACTAGGTACTAGGTACTACTGTACTACTTACTCTTACACTTACACGGTACTCTGTATACTGTATCACTGTACTAGCTATATGTATATGTACTATGTATACTGTACTATGTACTATGACTCTGTACTACGTATACTGTATCAGTATACACTGACACTTACACTGTACACTTACACTTACACTTACACTTACTGACTATGTACACTTACACTGTACTACTGTATACTGTACTATGTACTACTGTACTATGTACTCTGTATACTGTATCTGACACTTACACTTACACTTACATGTATACTGTACTATGTACTATGTACTATCTGTATACTGTATACTGTATACTGTACTATGTACTACTGTATACTGTATCTGTCACTTATGTACTACCGTGACACTTACACTTACTACTTACACTTACACTGTACACTTACACTTGTACTATGTCTATGTACTCTGTACTATGTATACTGTACTATGACTCTGTACTACTGTACTACTGTATACTGTATACTGTATACACTTACACATACTCACAGTACGTCTATGTACTCTGTACTATGTACTACTGTATACTGTACTCTGTACACATGACACATTACACTTACACTTACACATGACACATACATCAGTACATACACTGTACACTTACTCTGTATACTGTATATGTATACTGTTATGTACTACTGTATCACTGTACACTGTACTACTGTAACTGTATATGTATATGTACTACTGTACTCTGTACTCTGTATACTGTACTACTGTACTATGTACTATGTATATGTATATGTACACAGTACACTTACTCAGTCACAGTACACTGTACACTGTACTCTAGTACGACTATGACACTATACACTGTATACAGGACACATACACGTGACACTTACACATGACACGATACACAGTACATAGTACTATGTACTCATGACTCATGTCTATGTATCTGTACTACTGTATCACATGACACTAATACACTATAGCACATACACATACACATACACATACTCATACACTAGTACACATACTCATGTATAAGTATATGTCATATGTACTATGACTCATACTCTATACTCTGTATACTGTACTCAGTACTCTGTATACTGTACTATACACATACACATACACATACACATACACAGTACACATACTCTGTACTCTGTATACTGTATATGTACACGATACACATACACATACACAGTATATGTATATGTCTATGTATAAGTATATGCTATACACTGTACTTATGTCTCATGTACTATGTACTACAGACACATACGACATACACATACTCATACACTGTACTATGTATATCTGCTATACCTGTATACTGTAATGTATACTGTATACTGTATATGTACTATGTACTATACACAGTACTACAGACACATACACAGTACTCAGTACAGTCTACTGACACATACACTATACACATACAGCTATACTCGATACAGCTACACTGTATATGTCTATGTACTACTGTACTACTGTACTCATGACTCATACACATACACTATACACAGACACATACACATACACATGACACATAGTATACTGTATCACTGTATACTGTATACTGTATACTGTACTCAGTAACATACACTATACACATACACATATCACTTACATACACATACACATACACACTGTATATGTACTCTGTACTCATGTATATGTCACTATGTACACTGTCATCAGTACTCATGTACACTGTATATGCTACAGACACATGACATACTCGATACACAGTACACAGTACTATGTCTATGACGCATATGTACTATGTATACTGTATATGTATACTGTATACTGTCATAAGTACTATGACTATACTATGTACTATGTACTATGTATCATGTACTCATACTCAGTACTCATGACTCATAGCTCATACGACTAGATACGATAGACTAGACTAGATAATCATACTCATACACTCACTCACTCACTCTATATCACTATACTACTATACTCTATACACTACTCTATACTATGACACAGACACAGACACAGACACAGCGCACGCGCCCCGCCCCGCCCGCGCCACGCTCCACGCACCCGCACACGCCACGCACACGCACACCGCACACGCACACGCACACGCACACGCACACGCACACGCACACGCACACGCCCACGCCCCCACGCACACGCACACGCCCACGCACACGCCCCCGCACACGCCCACGCACACGCACACGCCCACGCACGCACACCACACACACACACACACACACACACACACACACCACCCACACACCACACACACACACCACCCCACACACACACACACACCCACCACACACTTAGACGAGGAATTGGGTCAAGTCCGGGATAAATCTGTATTTGCGTGGATTTGCATGGTACTTAAAGCGATTTTTCCCAGCTCTCCCCAAAAAACTTTTCTGGAGAAGCTACCAGCATACACCCCGGCTATAGGCCATGCGACCCAGATGCACACACATGACACATACAATACATACATGGTAGTTATTGTAATTGATCCATGACAAATGGTGTATGACAATATGAACTCAAACGATGTTTTATATTATAGGTATTAGCAAAGCTTTCGATGACAAGTATCATGATCACTGCGAGATGCTGAAAATGAAAGCAAACACACAGTAGCGGAAACCGACGCAGGTTAAATGGGTCTATTTCTCAATAAAAGCATGCACATTTGTATGACACAATCTACTGCTAGTTTTGCGGAATTGATCCCGTCTTTGAAAATCGCACAGCTTAAAGATATTCACTTACTCAGTTTTCAGCATATATTTTGGAACTTAGATGAACTGGAAAAAGCATGGATTAGTGTTGGACATTACTCCAAAACCTTAAACTAAGTAAATTACTAATGAATGAATGTCATGTCATATTAATTTGAACCTTCCTGCAACGAACGCCAATAAAGTGATAATAGTTAATAGTTATGTAGGCATTTTTAAATTATGATGTATATTTCATGTAGGAACAGATGTCATTTTCAAGCTAAATTTGGAAATTTAGCCACACTGGTCCATTCTGGCTGTCATATGTCAGCACAATTAACCCGCCCTTGCCATGGGGGTCCCAGCCGAACGCTGGGGGAGGACTGGGGGATCTTCCGAACCAATGATCGCAGAGAGACGCGCAATGCGGCATTCGAAAGCTCTCAATGAAACACATCTAAATCATACTCAAAAGGTTCACATTGAGGTCACATGTTAGGTCACGGTCAGGTCAAAGGTCAAAATCGAGGTATTTGAGTGTAGGGTTAGATGGGGCAACACGCCCCATCGGGGTAAAACGTCTCACTCGGAATTCATCATAAGAATATCTCGGAATTTAGAAGGTCCCGGGTAAAAAAAACTTTACCTTTACAAAAATGAATGTCGCCTAATTTTTGGGGCGACATTCATGAATGAATGTCGCCTAATTTAATTTTCGTCCCCCAGTCTAAAAATAATACGAAGAAAAAAAAATTGGAAGGAAAAAAAACTCAGGTCACTGTCAGGTCACATAAGGTCAATACTTAAAAGAATGCTCCTGCTCCACAAAACAAGCAACATATGGTCAGTGAATTCATAGGCGACATAATTTCTGCGGCGCTTTCCAGAGATATAAGTAAAAGTCCATTTTTGGAGCGTTTTCTGTTATTTTAGTACTGAAATGGACCAGGAGCAT